>LPNX010112934.1:155189-190791 GCA_001517045.1 Pseudotsuga menziesii
GCAGAGAATCACAGGGTTTGTAATGGTGTAAATATGGTTTAAATGGAAAACCACGAGTTGCGAGTCCATTAAGACTACTAGATTACGAACATCATGGGAGGCAGCTTCAGTTAGGAGACCGATGACTGCTTCATAATCAGCGATGTTATTAGTAGCGGGACCTATACAAACCTACTCCTGAACTGACCAAATCTTCAGCTGGGGAATAGACGATCCAAGCAGCTGAGGTGAGATTCAAGGTGTGGCGGCAAGCACCATCAGCAAAGCTGTAGAAAGCTATCTGCATGACCAAAACATGGTATAAACAGATGCAAACACTAAACTCAAAACCATCTCAAAAATGCTAAAATCACACTGAAAGCCAAGCAATATACATATCTACAAGATACTACCCAAGAAAGACCTAGTTGTAGTACCTTTTCAGGTACAACCCATTGTGAGGTTGCCCCAAAGGGATTCCATCATAATCAACGAGCTCGTAGGCTCCTTTCTCTAAAACCTTAGAAATGATGAAAGGTCCATACCACATGGACTCGAACTTACCCTTCCCTAGTTTGTCATATCTCTGATCATAAGTCAAGACTAGGTCACCCTCGTTAAAGGCATGAGGTTGGACGGATTTATCATACTGCGCCTTGATGCGTTTCTTATGTGCCTCATTAGCCAAGGCAACATCTCTCCAAGTCTTGTCAAGGTTATTCAAGCATAAAAATATTTCTTCCTCTGTGGAAGTGTCTGGGAGAATTTCAACGGTAAGTTGTAAAGATGGAATATGACATTGAATCGGTAAGACAACTTCAATTCCATAAACAAGCTGGAATGGCGTGAAACCAGTGGCTATTTTCACCGAAGTCCGATCAGCTCAAAGAGCATAGAAAAGAATGTGGTTCCATTTGGATTTATGATCTCCAACCATCCGATGAAGCATAGTTTTTAAACTTTGTTAATGGCCTCTACCTGACCATTAGCTTGTGGATAATATGGCGTAGAGTTTTCATGGTGAAAACCTAGCTTGGCACTTAGTTCCTCCATAATTTGATTATGGAAATGGGATCTATGATCAGTAACGATGGATTGCGGGACTCCAAATCTAGCTATGATATGATTGAACGGGAAGAGAGTGGCAGTCTTACCATCTTCCACATATGTAGGCATGGCCTCAGCCCATTTTGTGAAATAATCAATGACTAAGATGATGTAACCATGCCCCCCAACTGAGGTAGGCTTACAATGCAGGAAGTCAATCCCCCATTTAGCGAATGGGCCAACGATAATGATGGGGTGTAGCGGAGTAGGATGGGTTCACTTTTTAGGATAAAAGTGTTGACAAGGTGGGCATTTCTTAACAACCTCATGATAGTCTTTGAAGACAGAAGACCAAAAATAGCCAGCACGAAGGATTTTCTGGGCTGTAGCCATCCCAGATAAATGAACGCCACATGCTCCAGAGTGGCAATCATTTAACACATGTTCAGCCTCCTCATGGGTGAGGCATCGCCAGATAATAGAGTCAATCCCACGTCTATACAAGGTATCATTCAAAATGAGGTAGTATTTCGCGTGGTGACAGATACTGTGGCGATCATTGCATGATAAATGCGACTGAAATCGTTGTGTTTGGAGATAAATAAGCAAATCTCCACACCAAGGGTCGGTAGTGCTAATCAGGAACAGGAATTCATCTGGAAATGAATCACTGGGCTCAGATTCTATCGAAGCACATGGAAGATCACACATAAGCTTGGCAAAGACCAAGGATTTCTTTGATGTGGCTTTGGCAAATTCTAGATCAAACTCCTGAAGTATAACTATCCAGCGGGAGTACTTTCCCCCAAGCACCTGACGATCCAGGATGTAATACATAGGGTTCTGGTCTACCAATACAGTGGTAGTGTGGAGCAGAATGTAGTGACAAAAATTTTGTACAGCAATGACCATGGCCAATGCTAACTTTTACACACGTGAATAGCGAGTTTCAGAATCCATGAGATTCTTACTGGCGTAGTAAATTATGTGCTCCTGACCGTGGAGATTTTCCTGCACTAAAACCATAGTGATGGTAGTAGCAGAGGCAGCAATATACAGTAGAAAGTCCTTTGAATAATCTGGGGGGTGTATCACGGGTGAATGAGTCAGAGCGTGCTTAAGATTATCAAAGGCGCATTGGGCCTGATCATCCCAGAAGAACGAGGTGTTCTTCTTGAGGAGATGCATATAACCGTGTGTTTTCTCTGCGAAATTGCACACGAAATGACGGAGAAATTTTTCCTTCCCTTGCAAACTTTGGAGTTCCAGGACATTAGTTGGGGTTGGTAGAGCTAAAATGTCATCAATTTTCAAAGGATCAATCCGGATACCATCTTTAGATGCCACAAAACCTACTAGACGTCCCGTTTCAATGCAAAAAACACATTTATGCAGATTGAGCTGTATATTATAATGATGACATCTCAGGAATATCTCTCTAAGATGACCAGGGTGGTCCTCCCATCGCTGTGAATGAGCAAGAAGGTCATCAAGGTACGGTTCAACAATATGCTTAATATTGTGAAACGCATAGGACATTGCACGCTGGAACGTGGCTCCAACATTTTTAAAGCCAAAAGGTAACTTCTTATATGCAAAGATTCCCCATGGGAAAATGAATGCCATCTTATGCTGATCGAAGGGTAATATCTCAATCTGATTACAGCTAGAGAAGCCATCCATAAATGAAAAGATGACACTTCCAACACAGTTGTCGATAATTTGATCGATATGCAGAGTAGGAAAGTTGTCCTTAGGACAAGCTTTATTCAAGTCCCTAAAGTCGATACAGACTCTAATGGTGCCCTGTTTTTTATTGACAAGGACAACGTTCGATACCCATTCCATCAGGGGTACAGGATAAATAAACCAAGCTTTGAGAAGTTTCTCAATCTCAGCTTTAATAGCTGTGGCCTTCCGAGGATGGACTTGCCTTAGTTTTTTCCTGATAGGTTTAGCCGTGGGATATGTTTTAATCTCATGGACCACAATGGATGGGTCAATTCCCGACATCTCTTCATAGGACCAAGCAAAAATATCATGGAATTCATTGAAAAGTGCCTTGTATGATTTGGATTCATCTGCCGAGCAGTTCTGCCCAACATGAACATGCTCGATAGTATCAGGCTTGGCTGATATGTCAATCGGACTCGTATGAGTAATGTTGGAAAGGTTTCCTTCAGAATATGTATCTTGCAACAATATAGGACTTTGGGTTGTGTTGACAATATCAGTAGGAAACAAGGATGCATAATCATGGCTAACCGAACTGGTGTTGGGGAGGAACATGGATCTATGATGGTGATCCTCCCAAATGGAGTCATCCGTATTCATGATCTCCATAATGGACTCATCGAAAGGGAAAGTCTCAGAGAGATAATCTAGAATAGGAAGAGAAGGTTATAACCAGTACGGTAAATGGTAAGGATCTGAAGCCACTAGATGAAGATTATCAGTGTGATCATCGAAAAAGGTTTGAATGGTGTCATACATGACTTCATGTGGACTCAACAACTTGTTTACCCTTAGGCTCATAATCAAATGAGGTGATCATATGGAATATCACGGTATCTGTGCTAGGAGGAGTGGATGGAAAAATCCCCATAAGGGATGAGTCCTTCAACATGCCTACCCCAATCGACTGGTAAGGAGGAGGGGATTGTCCTAACATGGGGATGTTATTAGCCATGGAGGTAGTAACATCCGGTGTACAGAAATCAAGCTGGTCAATGGTGATAATTCTCCCTAGATGCGGAAATTGGACTGTTCGGAATACTGTTGAGGCGACAGCAGTCATGGCATAGAACCAATTTCTTCCTAGAAGGAGGTTGTATTCTAAGGGGGCATCTACCAATTCTACTTAGATGGAAACAGTTTTTCCCCCCAACTCGACCGCTAGAGTTGATATGAGACCATGGGTTTGGAAACCCCGTCCATTAAAGGCCTTGAGGGTCGTAGGTGATGTTACAAGCTCGGGAGAGCCGAGAGCCTTCCAACAAGACAGAGACAAAACCGAGGCCGAAGCTCCTTCATCTAGTACCGTTCTAAAAACTTTCTTTCCAAATAATTTCGTAATGATATAAAAAACAAGTTTATGAGGTAACCTAGACTTATAGTTCTCAACATTGAAGTGAATCAAGTTAGTATTATCCGGTTCTAAAGCTCCGAATGCTGTCAACAAGTTTTTGCACTATGTAGAGAAACTTTGGAGCACCTCTAAGCTAGACATTGCACAAGGTGTCTCAGCGATATCTTCAACTATATTATAAAATTGGGTGGCTCGGGCATTAGGGTTAAATACAACCTTCCAAAGAGTACTCTTAGGTGGACGCAAAATCATGTCGAGAGTAGGCTTCTTGATAGATAGGGGGACAGTAGACGAGGATTCAGGAGAACTAGTAGAGGGAGCTTTCCCTAAAGAAGAATGATCTTCTTTCTTATCTATGGGTTTGTCATAATTTTGACTTTGAGTTCACAGATTGATTGTATCTGAGGACATCATATGAATTTCCTCTGATGAACTAGAGTTACCCTGATTAGACGTGTGGTCTATCGATTGTTGCTGAGAGGGAAAATGGTCTGTGAGTACTGCGGGTGTGGGATTTGATTTCAGAAATTGGGAGATTTCGTCTCGGTGAGGACACTTGTTTGAGAAATGATCACCTCTGCATAGAAGATAGGGATATTTTTCCTTTCTTTTCCCTTTATCATTATCACTATTGGTTGGTCTTTGAGTCTCCTGTTGGTTTCTGGGTTTTTTATTCCTATTTTTACCCTTCTTTTTATTGCCCGAGGTTTGAGTACTTTGAATAGAATTAACCTCGGCAGAAACCTTAGGATTCGAAGGAGTAGGGGGGGTAGTTTTGGGTTGCTTGTTAGGTTTCGCTGTTGACGGGGACTAGATTGAACAAACAGTCCCATCAACAGGTACTTTTGTTGGTGGTTTGGGGGGATCGGTGCTTGGGCAAGGAACTTGAGGAATCAAGTCGTAAAGGGTTCCATACTGGGAATAGACCAAGTCTAGATACTAGGCTCGACTAATGGCATGCTCTTTAGTAATGGCACCGCCCATAGCCACATATCGGGCAATTGAAGGCAACAACGATTTGGTAAACCAATCATCTAATAACTGATCCAGAATAGGGGCCTTAATAATCCTTCTTCGCCTTCTCCACTCATGGATATGCTCGGATATGTGGGTGGAGGTGTTCTGTTGCAGAGAATTTAAGAGATCAGTACCTGTTTCATAATGAATAGGAAGCTGAAAGTGTGTAAGAAACACGGTTCCCAGTGAGCCAAAATCCACAAATGAATGTTGTGGGAGTTCAATGTACCACTTCGCGGCTGTACCGGTCAAAGTTCGCTGAAACAGTCATAACCGAACTGAATCATCCATGAGGGAGTTTCAAGAACACCACAAATGGAATGTCATAACATGGTTATTCGGATCGTCTCCCTACTTCCCATTGAATTTCGGGATGTCTGATGGTAACTTTACCAAAATAGGAGGCCACGAGGGATTGTGTCGAATGGGGTCATTAATCAACTTGGACAAGTCAGGTAAGTCCAAAGTTGCTAGGAAAGGTAACTGACGGTTAGGTTGTACATACTGGTAATATTGATATGGCATATAATTAGAAGTAGGACCATAAGTGTACTGAAAGATAGGTTGTTGTGACGAAGAACTAACAGAAAATCCACTCGCAGGGGGTTGATTTCCAGGATTAGGACCACTAGGACCACTAGGGCCTCTAGGGGGAGGACTTCCAGGGCCTCTGGGACCACCAAGACCACCATGACCACCAGAACCTCCAGGGCCACTAGGAGGTAAACCTCCAAAGCCTCTGAAACCACTAGTAGGAGGGCCACTAGACCCTCCAGGTCTGTTAAGAGGAAAGCCACCAAGCCCCCCAGGACCACTAGGACCATTAGGACCATAAGGAGAAAAGTTTCCAGACCCTCCAGGACCATTAGGCTCCCCAGGGGGAGGACCTCCATAAGGCGTTCCTCCGGCACCTCCCGCAGTATGTGTAGGTATCCCCCCCATAGCTGGCATGTAAGACCAGTTGGGTTTCCCCCATGGCGTAAAAGTATTACTAGGGTATGGAATTCCAACATAAGGGATTCCTGTAGGATTAGGTGGATGATTAATGCTACCTACAGGTATTTGATCACCATAATCTCTAGAAGGTTGAATGGTTACAGGTTGTGCTCCCTGTTAGTGCCAGAAATTGTTCCCAGACTACAAGAGAACAAGACAACACAATCTCAATAAAGTAAAATAGGGTTTTTAGGGTTTTCAAGTTTTTTTGGTTGAGCATTTTGAAGACAAGAGGGAAAACATTCATAAAACAAAAGTAAACACTAAATCATGAGCATTGAATGGATGAGATGCATAACATATAAACTAGAATCCAACAGAAAACACAATACTGAATTTCACCCACAGTTGGCAAGCATTCCAAGCATAAAAACATTAAACAAGCAATGAATATACCAGCTGAGTAACTAACACAAGTTATAAATGAAACCAGACAATAAACTAAAGGGCATATAGTGCATATATTTCATAATTCAGTCCTCAAAATACACATAAGAGTCTTTACTTAGCTCATAAACCAACCTAATGACCTCCCCTTGTCAGCCAAAAATCGAACCATTTGTCTTCTTTGAGACTTACATTTATCCTATTCTTCAAAATTAGTTAAGTAACTGAACCCTAACCTTTTTTTTAGTTTACCCATTGAATAGTTCCATCTAAATAATGCTTACAAACATAAAATAACTTTCAAACTTAACTAATAACTGATTATCTTATCTAACTTTACAGATCCTTAGCTGCTTCAGCTAGTAAAGAAATTCCTTCCAAGGCTTGAGCTTTCCTCCTTGCCTTTAATTGATCTGTCTCCATGTCTGCAATCTTCCTTGTTAGCTCTTCATTATGTTGTTGCTGGTCCTGGATGGTTTTCTTTAACATTGTGAATTGACTTTCTATTTTCCTTTTCCTTTTTAATGCTTCTCTTGAAACTGTAATTAACTCCTGGTACTAACTGTTTACCTTCTCCAAATCCTCTCTGAGCTTTTTGTTTGCAGTGACTAGGACATCATTAGTTTCCTGCATGTACTCAACCTGATACTTGTATTGTTTGATACTTCTTTGTAAATTCTCTTATTCCGAATCAATACTCTTGTCTCCTGCTGATGTTTGCAGCCCCTCAGGTATCCATGGGATCTTTAATTTCTTATAAATTTCCTCATCTTCTTCCATAAGTTCTGTGGATGTTCCAGGAAACCCTATATGTTCTTCACTTTCAGCTTTGCATGGAACTTTTTCTTCAACCATCTCTTTCTTTTCTAAGCAAGAACTCTTTACCTCACTTTGTTGCTACTCTTGCATCATTTGATTTCGAATCTCCAGAAATATATCAGATATCTTGGTATCAATCATGACAGAATCTTTTTTTGATTCAATTGGCTTTTTACCCTTATTGTCATCTTTATCATCATCCAATTTGTCTTCAGATGATGAATCCTCTATCACTGTCACTTTTTCTTTAGCCAATTTGGGCTTCAGTAGCTTTTTCATGTTTAGTCTAAGTTTATTTTTAGGTCTTGTTTTAGGTCTCCATACTGCAGCAATCTCTCCCAACATCTTGAGAGTATTTCCTTGATGAGTAATTGAGGTAAACTCAGAAACTTTCATTTTCTTTCTTTTTGACAGTTCTTCCTCATCACAATGAGTGTGAAGCTTTTGCTCAACAGAAACCCTAGCTGCGTTTGTAACAGGAATTTTATCATTAAGTATTTCTCATCTTCCTCTGATAGAACTGTGATAGGGATTTGCTTTTGCACTTCAATATCTTCTTTTACATCTTGAATTTTTCTTTGCAAGTACAACATATTCAATAGGCTTGACTTCTTTTATTTCTAATTGTAAAGTCTTGCTCTCATCCTCAATAACTTGCTGTTCAAACTCGGAATTTTTATTTTCTTGGTTTGAAACTTCTTCTGGTTCAACCTTTTCTTCATTCTTGACTACTACCTTTTTCCTAAGCTTCTTAGTCAAAGCTTGACCTTTGTCTACTTGTCTTCTTTGTGACTGTTCCTCTTGATCACTTTTGAAACCTGACCAGAAGATGAAATGATCCCAAGTCTTCCCCCTATTCTGAAAGAAAATGCTTATGATAAGCTTGATGAGTCCATGATGGACAACCGACTGCTTTGTATGATCTTGGTGCTCTCTAACTCTGCATGACATCTTTTGTAGACTTTTCAGAAAGAAGAAAGGTAAGTTCATTTTGGACTCATCACTAAGATGTTGAAGAAACCTAAAGTGATATTTGAAAACAAAAGCATATCTACCCTCACAGGTAACATAACTCTGGAAGGCTTTAATGAGCTCAATCCAATCAAGTTTAAAATTATGATGGATTGGAACACCTTTTCCCCAATCTGCAATCACACCAGGAAGCAAGTACTTTTGAGAATTGAAGGTGAATGGAACCTTTTTAAACCATAACTCTCCCTCGTCCTGGATCCCTGTTGCCTCAGCTATCAAGTCCTTAGTCAATTTGAACTTTAAGGTGTCAAAAGACACTATGTCTCTGTCTAGGCATTGAGCAAATCTATAAGACACCTCTGCATGATATCCTTCAAGTTTCTTAAAGAATGTTAACCATCCTGCATCTGTAAATAACTTTGCACATTATGG
Source organism: Pseudotsuga menziesii (assembly GCA_001517045.1). Lineage (NCBI taxonomy): Eukaryota > Viridiplantae > Streptophyta > Pinopsida > Pinales > Pinaceae > Pseudotsuga > Pseudotsuga menziesii. The sequence continues at coordinate 163,927 of LPNX010112934.1, forward strand.
AAAATTATTCACCCAGCTTAGGTCAGAGGGCTCTGCCCTGTTTGTTTTACCACTCTTTTTCATATTTATTATGGTTAAATAGCTTCTGTCGATATACCACAGTCTAAATGTCTTCAAATCTCAACAGACTGACCTAAAATACAGTTTAGGAAACTCCAACAAGCTCTGCTCTGAATTCTACTGTTCAAATGATGAATACTTTGAATGTATTGGTGAATAATTCATCATCTATCATGGATTGGGTCTTAAAACTAATATTCAGCCTTTGAATTTGTTATTAATTGTTTTTTCAGAAAAATCCCCAAATTCAAAAAAAAACCCTAGCAAAGGCACACAGGCTACCTGTTAAGATGATTAATTCGGGTGTTGAATATAGTTATTTCGGTAGTCAAGTGTCGAATTGCATGTTGCACCTGTCTTTGACTGCTTAAACCATGCCAACCTGTTGCTGCTGAGAAGCCCTAATTTCTCTTTCAGTTTTAAAATCCTGATTCATGCACATTGATTTCTCTCCACGATCTTCACTTACCTTTTGTGTCCTTCAGATAAAACATAATCTCAAAATCTTTGTTTCATTATGCTCTACTGTCATCATTATACCTGCTCAGCATGAAAACTGCCACGATTTCGCCTCTATGATGGCATTCCACCTGCTTTAGTGATTAAACTGTCAAAGACACATATCAAATGCATCATACAATGTGATTGACACCTTAGGTATGAGAATCCCGAAGAAATTTGAGCAAAAAATGATGATTTTAGCTCGTGCGATTTTCTTATAGCGCTCTAGTGTATCAATTTCTCTCTTGCGCTACAAGAAAATCCAATTTAATGATTTCACAAGATTAGGCTAATGATATGAGTTTGCACTTGGTTCAGGGGTTAATATTTAACTTTTATGCTATTTAAAAAAAACTCTTTAATCCATATATGCCTTATAAAACCCCTCAATTATAAAATCAAAGCAAAATTTGTAAAAATAAGCTTATAAATAAAAAATCATGAGAATTAAAAGTTTAAAATCAACATTATCCCTATCAACAAAATTTTCTAGAAACAAAAAGTAAAAGCAAGGTTCAAAATATGAATAAAAGCATGAAAACAATGGAAGACAAAAACATGACCTAACATCTGGCTCCTACTGTGGGATGAAGTCCTCCCTGTGAGGCTTCAAGAACCTGTAGACCAGTGCCTTCTGTAGTGCTACATTCTAATATACAAAATTTCCATTGGGTTATGGAGTCCTTATTCTGCCTACTGACACCGGCATATACAATGAAAACTAAAATCCCTTTCAAAAACTGTAAAAATGCTTGAGGAATCATCCATTAACAGGATTTGACAATTCCTCACCCTCCAAGGTCTGTAGAACAAAAGTATTGTTTTCCAAAAACTTAGATACTAGGAAAGGACCAAACCAAAGGTTATCAAACTTCCCATGTTTTCCTTTTTGCTCCTTCCTTGCATCCCATCTCAAAACCATGTCTCCTATTGAAAAGGTATTATCTTTGATCCTCCTGTCAAATCTTTATTTAATCTTCAACCTATATAGCTGTGCCTTTTCTTCCACTTTTTCTTGATTCTGCTGCAACTCTATCATTGCAGAAATCCTTCTCTACATATCATTAGGTTCTTCCTGACAGTCCTGAAAGAACTTCATCACTGGGATACCCAACTAAACAGGAAAGACTGCATCTGTACCATATACTAATTGGAAAGGAGAAGTTCCAATTGCTTGTTTGACTGTTATTCTGTCTGCCCATAATGCGTACTTTAGCATAGAATCCCATGATCTTTTATTATGCTTCAGTAATTTCCTAATACTCTGAATGATTTTTTTATTTGAGGACTCAACTAAACCATTACCTTGAGGATAGTAAGGGGTTGAATGTTTCAACAGGATGCCATTCTTTTCACAAAATGCCCCCATAGCCTTAGACTTAAAAGCTTTTGCATTAATAGTTAATATTCTCTGTGGACACTTGAATCTGCTAAGAATATTTTCTTCAATAAAATCTATAATCACCTTATCTGTGGCATTCCTTGTGGGCATAGCTTCCACCCACTTAGTAAATAAATCTGTTGCAGTCAAAATCCACTTATGTTGTCCTGAGGAAGATGGATTTATCTCTCCTATAAAGTCTAGACCATACTGCTGAAAAGGGGCACTTACTGCAATTGGTTTTAAAGGTAGTGACAACAACTTTTGTTTACCAACAAATTTCTGACAAGGGATACATGCTCTTACCTGTTGATATATGTCTGAAAATAAAGAGGGCCAATAGTATCCAGCTCCTAGAATTTTATATGCTGTTGCCTTCCAATACTTATGACCTCCACAAGCACCTTCATGAGATTCAGAAATTACTCCAATTTCAGGTTTATCTAAGCATCTGAGTAGGATACCCCATGGATCTTTCCAAAACAGCTATTGCTCTACCAAACAGTACTTAGTAGTTTTTAACTTCAAAGACCTAACAAATTTTTTATCTAAGTGATCTGGACATTGTAAGTACAAAAGAAAATATACAATGTCTGCATACCATGTGGATGCTGAATAGAAATCCATAATCTTCTCCTTCTCCAACTCTGCTTGATTTTCTTCCTGTGCTGGCTGTTCTTCCATCAAATGCAATCCTAAAGCTTGGCAATTTGATTCATCTAACAACTTAGCTAAACCTTGTCCCTTTACTAGCTTTTTAGGTCTGATATCCACATCATACTCCATGATTTTAGAAATCCACTTTCCTCTTTTTCCCTCACTATCAGGTTGAGTCAAAACATATTTTATGGCAGCATTAGGCACATATGCAATAACTTTGGAGTGCAAGACATAGATTCTGAAAAATTTCAAAGCTTTTACCAAAGAGTAAGCTTGTTTTTCTAAGATGCTGTATTTTAATTCAGAATCTCTGAGAGTTTTGCTAAAGAATGCAATAGGCTGTTCAAGACCATCCTTATTCTTCTGTAATAAAAAAACAGCTAATGTATCTTCAAATGCAAAAGAAAAGGTTATAAATTCCTTTGTAAAATCTGGACTTACTAATACTGGAGCTTCAGTAAGAGCCATATTAATTTTTTTGAATGAATTTTTCGCTTCTGCAGTCCATCTGACTTTTTTATCCTTCTTCAGCATGGCTGTAATCTATTTGATAGTCTCAGCAAAATTTGGTATAAACCAACGCAGAAAATTGATTTTACTAATGAAAGATTGAACATCCTTTTTACTCCTTGGCAGACTTATTTTTAGTATTTCTTTCACCCTCTCTGGATCAATCCTTATGCCATCAGCTGAGACTAAATGACCCAATAATTTTCCTTCCTGTATAGCAAAATGGGACTTCTTTGGATTAAGAGATAAACCATATTTTCTGCATTTAAGAAAAGTTTGTTTTAAATGTTTTAGATGTTCATCATCTAATTGTGAAAAGACTATGATATCATCTAAGTAAATCACCACAAACTTATCTCTTTCCCCAACAAAGGCTATATCCATAGCTCTTTGAAAAGTTGCTCCTGCATTCATTAACCCAAAAGGCATTTTATCATACATGAAAGTTCCCCAGGGAGTAGTAAAAGCTGTTTTTTCTTTATCATTAGGATGCATAGCAATTTGATTATATCCTGAAAAACCATCAACCATAGAATTCCTTTGTGCCCCAACTACCTTCTGCAATATTTGTTCTATTTTAGGCAGAGGATAATTGTCCTTCAGTGAAGACCTATTCAGATTTCTAAAGTCAACACACAATTTGATTTCTCCATTCTTTTTTCTGACAGGAACTAAATTAGAAACCCATGAAGAATACCTAAGAGGAACAATGATCTTGGCATCTAATAACTTCTTCACCTCTTTTTCAATAATGTGTTAACAAAGCTGGATTTATCCTCCTTAATTTCTACCTAAAAGGTTTAACATTCAGTTTTAAAGGTACTTTATGTTCTATAATCCCAGTATCATATGTCCTCAGATCTTCATAAAACCATGCAAAAACATCATCATGCTCCTTTAACAACTTAATGTACCTGTTTCTCTATTCTGCTGTGAGTGCTTTTGAAATCTTCACCATTCTTGGATGTTCTGCAGTACCAATGTTACAATCCACCACATTCTCTTCTAACGATTGCACAACAGGTTTTAAAGGTGTATCATCTTTTGAAAATATCCTTTCTAAAGGCACCAAACCTTTAGAAATGAAATTACCTTTAAGTTCAATAATCTTGTGGCTAGCAATTTCATTTTCAGCAATATCTTCAAAATCTTCATCCTCATCATCTTCTTCTTGATCAATCAGGGAATTAGAAAAATCATCTGTAAGTTCAAAAAATCTTTTTATTTCAATGTTATCTTCAAAAAATTTCCGTTGTTTTACATTATCAAGCATAGAAGGTCTGTACCTAATCTCAATAGGATACTTTAGTTGTGTGGTTTTGGGAATTCTAAATTGTGTAGCTGCTAAGGCCAATGAATTAGTAGTCTGATTATGGTCCCTAGGAATATAGGTAATGTTAAAAGCTACAAAATAATTATCAATCATATCCCATACCTCACTTTGGTAGACTTTTAGCAAATCTTGTTTCACTTGATAGTTGTTCCTCACCTGCTGAACAACCAACTCGGAGTCCCCATATACAGAAATCTGCTGAATGACTAAATATTTAGCAGCTTTCAAACCTAACAACAAAGATTCATATTCAGCAGTATTATTGGTGGTAATAAATTCTAATTTGTACATCAGCTTTACTATTTCACCACCAAGAGATATTAAAAGAACCCCTGCTCTAGCACCTTCCTTACAAGATGATCCATCAAAGTATAATTGCCAAAGTTCATCTCCTTGTTCCCTACTGCATTTAACTGGCTGTTCCTTTTCTAACTGTAACAAACCAGAAGTATTATCATCATCACTAAAATGTAACATACAAGTACCCAAATCCTTACCAACGTCATACAGGGAATGATTTGTAGGGTTCTTGTCATCTGTCACAATATAGGCAAATTGCAGTTCTCTGTACAACCTTGTGTTTTCTCCTCCAAACAAAGGAATAGTAGCATATGTTAAATCCATTTGTAAAGTTCCACCAACTTTCTTTGCCCAAGATCTAGAAAGAAGTAATTCAAATTTAGGTGTAATGTCTGCTACTACCACATCCATAATCACACTCTTCATTGGTAACTGATCCAAACTGACAACCACATCTTTAATCAATCCCAAACATTTTACAGCTTGTGAATCAAAAGCATACAAATCATGATAGGGTTTTGTTATACTCAAACCTAGAGCCTCCATGACAGCCTTTGGCATTAGGTTATGTGATGCTCCTGAATCCAAAAAAATAGTTATGTATCATTTGTTCATGAATAGTCAGTGTGATGTAGATTGGGGGTGATGCACTTGCTTCATTCTCAGCCTTCTCAGCCAAAGCTGATCCAATAAATATTTTAGGATTTTCTTCTTGTAGATTCACTGTATCAGAAAGAGGCTGACTGTTTGCTGAACTAATCATTTTAAGAACTAATTCTTTCTAAGAAGGATTGTTCATTAATTCAGTAAAAGGCATAGGGATCTTAATTTTGCCTAATTCATTTTCCAGATTAAAATTCTGCACATTTTCGTTTACCTCCTCAACCTCCACATTCTCCTTTTGTTTATCCTGAATTTGTTTTTTCTCTAACACAGGATCATATTGCTATTTAGTAGGTACAACTACCTTTTTCTTTGGATTTTGAACTAATTGCTTTGGACCTGACCTCAAATTTAATGTTTTCTTTGGCTCAGTCTGATATGCATCAGCAGTTACAGCAGTCATTTCAAGATTTAAATCATTTTCTGTTTCAGACATATCAACATCATAGTATTCTGAATTTAAAAACTCTTCTTCAGTAACAAAACCCTTAGTTAACTGTTCTCCAAAATAATTCATATCCTCGTCTGTATCTTCAAATAACACTTCCTCTTCAATTTCTTCTTCATCAACAACATTATTTTGAAGAGTGGGTGGTACTCTTTGATCCTCAATTTCTCTCCTTTCTCGTTTTATATCATTGTTTCTTCATTCTCTAGGTATGAAACGAGGTGCAAACTGTCTTCTGAATTGGTTTGTATTGTTATGGTTTCTTTCACCTTCTTGGATAGGTTTGTTTGAATTCTTTTCTAGTTCCAACTTGTTTAATTTTGCAATCAGGATCTTAACTAGCTTGGCCATATCATCAATTTTACCTTCTGCAGAATGGGATGTTGAAACCCCTGGAACTCCTTTCTTCTTACCCTTGCTGTCATATATCTACTGAGCTGTTTCCTTCTTCAATCTATTAGAAGCCAATATATTAGATTCCACTTTTAATGCTGCATCCTGCATGTTTAGTAAAGAAACATGCATTCTTTCTCTTAGAAGTAAGGAAAATTCATGATCAAAAGCGTTTGCATATGTAAGTTTTGCAGATGTTTCTGAAGGTTTTATCTCCGCAGGAATTCTGCCATACATTTTATTAAATCTTTTCAAAAAATCAGCTATGGTTTCATCCTTCTTTCTCCTAAGGGCTCCAAATTCAGTTATATAATAAGTATGATCCTTATTGTAACCCCATTGTCTCATGAAAAGGTCTCGAAGCTCCTCTATGATAGTGATAGAATTTGCAGGTAACTCCCTAAACCATTTTCTAACATCTCCATCAAGGCTTTGTACAAACATCCTCATCCATACCTCCTTAGCTTCAATATTCTGATTATCAGCATAGCTGAGAAAGGCTTCCCAGTGCTCCTCAGCTGTAGTTTCACCCTGTCCATTAAACCTAGGCAGGTATTTTTGATAATCACCTCCAGGAAGTGCATTCAAAGGCTGAGGCAAAACTAAAGGTGCATACCTAGCTGCAACCATTCGGTCCATCATATCTACTGGCTGATTTTGGGCTGCCATTTTTAGGTTGACTGACTTTGGTGATCGAAAGACTTGACTAGAACTTGGCTGAAATGGATTTTTACCAACTTTTAGCTGAAATAGAGGAATTTTACCAGGAGATACTGTCTTTGCTTTTTTGAAGGATTGAGGATCAGTGAAAACTTGAATATTACTGACAGGAATTATAGGCTTCAACCAAGGTGAAGTTTCTTCTTCTCTTTTCAAATCAGATAAAGGTGATATATTATCTAACTGATCAGGGTTACCTAGGGCTGGTGATGATTGAGACCTTCTAATTTTTATAGTTGTTCTCAATATCTGTTCTGGGTCTGAAACACCCAACTGCAAAGGTGAACTAGGTCTATTTCTTGATCCAACTCCTTTAGTAGCCACTGTGACAAACTGGTGAAAAGTAGTCTTTAAGATTTGCTGGTTAAAGTTCACCTCTTAAAACCAGTAAAATGATAAGTATCCTAGGGAAAAATATGTTTTCAACATCGTTCCCCGGCAACGGTGCCAAAGATGTTATTGCCAGAAATTGTTCCCAAACTACAAGAGAACAAGCCAACACAATCTCAATAATCTCAATAAATTAAATAGGGTTTTCAGGGTTTTCAAGGTTTTTTGGTTGAGAAGTTTGAAGACAAGAGGGAAAACATTCATAAAACCAAAGTAAACACTAAATCATGAGCATTGAATGGTTGAGATGCATAACATATAAACCACAATCCAACAGAAAACACAATACTGAATTTCACCCACAGTTGGCAAGCATTCCAAGCATAAAAACATTAAACAAGAAATGAATATACCAGTTGAGTAACTAACACAAGTTATAAATGAAATCAGACAATAAACTGAAGGGAATATAGTGCATATATTTCATAATTCAGCCCTCAAAATACACATAAGAGTCTTTACTTAGCTCATAAACCAGCCTGATGACCTCCCCTTGTCAGCGAAAAATCGAACCATTTGTCTTCTTTGAGACTTACATTTATCCTATTCTCCAAAATTAGTTAAGTAACTGAACCATAACTGTTTTTTTAGTCTACCCATTAAGTAGTTCCATCTAAATAATGCTTACAAACATAAAATAACTTTCAAACTTAACTAATAACTGATTATCTTAACTAACTTTACATATCCTTAGCTGCTTCAACTAGTAAAGCAATTCCTTCCAAGGCTTGAGCTTTCCTTCTTGCCTTTAATTGATCTATCTCCATGTCTACAATCTTCCTTGTTAGCTCTTCATTATGCTATTGCAGGTCCTGGATGGTTTGCTTTAACACTGTGAATTGACTTTCTGTTTTCCTTTTCCTTTTTAATGCTTCTCTTGAAACTGTAATTAACTCCTGGTATTGACTGTTTACTTCGTCCAAATCCTCTCTGAGCTTTCAGTTTGCAGTGACTATGCCATCATTAGTTTCCTGCATGTACTCAACTTGATACTTGTATTGTTTGATACTTCTTTGTAAATTCTCTTGTTCTGAATCAATACTCTTGTCTCCTGCTGATGTTTGCAGCACCTCAGGTATCCATGGGATCTTTAATTTCTTATAAATTTCCTCATCTTCTTCCATAAGTTCTGTGGATGTTCCAGGAAACCCTATATGTTCTTCACTTTCAGCTTTGCATGGAACTTTTTCTTCAACCATCTCTTTCTTTTCTAAGCAAGAACTCTTTACCTCACTTTGGTGCTGCTCTTGCAACATTTGATTTCGAATCTCCAGAAATATATTAGATATCTTGGTATCAGTCATGACAGACTCTCTTTTTGATTCAATTGGATTTTTACCCTTATTGTCATCTTTATTATCATCCAATTTGTGTTTAGATGATGAATCCTCTATCACTGTCACTTTTTCTTTAGCCAATTTGGGCTTCAGTAGCTTTTTCATGTTCAGTCTAAGTTTATTTTTAGGTCTGGTTTTAGGTCTCCATACTGCAACAATCTCTCCCAACATCTTGGGAGTCTTTTGTTGATGTGTAATTGAGGTAAACTCAGAAACTTTCATTTTCCTTCTTTTTGACAGTGCTTCCTCATCACAATGAGTGTGAATCTTTTGCTCAACAGAAACCCTAGCTGCGTTTGTAACAGGAATTTTATCATCATCAAATAAGTATTTCTCATCTTCCTCTGATAGAACTGTGATAGGGCTTTGCGTTTGCACTTCAATATCTTCTTTTACATCTTGAATTGTCTTTGCAGGTACAACATATTCAATAGGCTCGGCTTCTTTGATTTCTGATTGTAAAGTCTTTCTCTCATCCTCATTAACTTACTATTCAGACTCAAAATTTTTATTTTCTTGGTTTGAAACTTCTTCTGGTTCAACCTTTTCTTCATTCTTGACTGCTACCTTTTTCCTAAGCTTCTTAGTCAAAGCTTGACCTTTGTCTACTTGTCTTCTTTGTGACTGTTCCTCTTGATCAGTTTTGAAACCTGACCAAAAGATGAAATGATCCCAAGTCTTCCCCCTATTCTGCAAGACAGTGCTTATGATAAGCTTGATGAGTCCATGATGGAAAACATACTGCTTTGTATGATCTTGGTGCTCTCTAACTCTGCATGACATCTTTTGTATACTTTTTAGAAGGAAGAAAGGTAAGTTCATTTTGGACTCATCACTAAGATGCTGAAGAAACCTAAAGTGATATTTGAAAATGAAAGCATATCTACCCTCACAGGTAACATAACTCTGCAATAATTTAATGGGCTCAATCCAATCAGGTTTAAAATTATGGATTGGAACACCTTTTCCCCAATATGCAATCACACTAGGAAGCAAGTACTTTTTAGCATTGAAGGTGAATGGAACCATTTTAAACCATAACTCTCCCTCGTCTTGGATCCCTGTTGCCTCAGCTATCAATTCCTTAGTCAATTTGAACTTTAAGGTGTCAAAAGACACTATGTCTCTGTCTAGGCATTGAGCAAATCTATAAGACACCTCTGTATGATATCCTTCAATTTTCTTAAAGAATGTTAACCATCCTGCATCTAAAAATAACTGTGCACATTGTGGAAAATTCTTCACCTAGCTTAGGTCAGAGGGCTCTGCCCTGTTTGTTTTTCCACTCTTTTTCATATTTACTATGGTTAAACAGATTCTGTCGATATACCACAGTATAAATGTCTTCACATCTCAACAGACTGACCAAAAATACAGTTCAGGAAACTCCAACAAGCTCTGCTCTAAATTCTACTGTTCAAATGATGAATACTTTGAATGTATTGGTGAATAATTCATCATCTATCATGGATTGCGTCTTAAAACTAATATTCATCCTTTGAATTTGTTATTAATTATTTTTTTAGAAAAATCCCCAAATTCAAAAAACCCCTAGCAAAGGTACGCAGGCTACCTGTTAAGATGATCAATTCGGGTATTGAATATAGTTATTTTGGTAGTCAAGTGTCGAATTGGATGCTCCACCTGTGTTTGACTGCTTAGACCATGCCAACCTGTCGCTGGTGAGAAGCCCTAATTTATCGTTCAGTTCTAAAACCCCGATTCCTGCGCACTGATTTCTCTCCATGATCTTCACTTACCTTTCGTGTCCTTCAGATAAAACATAATCTCAAAATCTTTGTTTCATTATGCTCTATTGTCATCATTATACCTGCTCAGCATGAAAACCGCCACGATTTCACCTCTATGATGGAATTCCACCTACTTTACTGATTAAACTGTCAAAGACACATATCAAATGCATCATACAATGTGATTGACACCTTAGGTATGAGAATCCCGAAGAAATTTGAGCAAAAAATGATGATTTTAGCTCGCGCGATTTTCTTGTAGCGCTCTAGTGTATCAATTTTTGTCTTGCGCTACAAGAAAATCCAATTTAATGATTTTATAAGATTAGGCTAATGATATGAGTTTGCACTTAGTTTAGGGGTTAATATTTAACTTTTATGCTATTTAAAAAAAAACTCTTTAATCCATATATGCCTTATAAAACCCCTCAATTATAAAATCAAAGCAAAATTTGTAAAAATAAGCTTATAAATAAAAAATAATGAGAATTAAAAGTTTAAAATCAACATTATCCCTATCAACAAAATTTTCTAGAAACAAAAAGTAAAAGTAAGGTTCAAAATATGAATAAAAGCATGAAAACAATGGAAGACAAAAACATGACCTAACATCTGGCTCCTGTTGCGGGATGAAGTCCTCCCTGTGAGGATTCAAGAACCTGTAGACCAGTGCCTTCTGTAGTGTTACCTGCTAATCTGCAAAATTTCCATTGGGTTATGGAGTCCTTATTCTACTTAATGACACCGGTATATACAATGAAAACTAAAATCCCTTTCAAAAACTGTAAAAATGCTTGAGGAATCGTCCATTAACAGGATTTGACAATTCCTCACCCTCCAAGGTCTGTAGAACAAAAGTATTTTTTTCCAAAAACTTAGATACTAGGAAAGGACCAAACCAGAGGTTATCAAACTTCCCATGTTTTCCTTTTTGCTCCTTCCTTGCATCCTATCTCAAAACCATGTCTCCTATTGAAAAGGTATTATCTTTGATCCTCCTGTCAAATCTTTCTTTAATCTTCAACCTATATAGCTGTTCCTTTTCTTCCACTTTTTCTTGATTTTGCTGCAACTCTATCATTGCATAAATCCTTCTCTGCATATCATTAGGTTCTTCCTGACAGTCCTGAAAGAACTTCATCACTGGGATACCCAACTAAACATGAAAAACTACATCTGTACCATATACTAATTGGAAAGGAGAAGTTCCAATTGCTTGTTTGACTGTTATTCTGTCTTCCCATAATGCATACTTTAGCATAGAATCCCATGATATTTTATTATGCTTCAATAATTTCCTAATACTCTGAATGATTTTTTTATTTGAGGACTCAACTAAACCATTACCTTGAGGATAGTAAGGGGTTGAATGTTTCAACAGGATGCCATTCTTTTCACAAAATGCCCCCATAGCCTTAGACTTAATCTTTTTCATTATCAGTTAATATTCTCTGTGGACACTTGAATCTGCTAAGAATATTTTCTTCAATAAAATCTATAATCACCTTATCTGTGGCATTCCTTGTGGGGATAGCTTCCACCCACTTAGTAAAGAAATCTGTTGCAGTCAAAATCCACTTATGTTGTCCTAAGGAAGATGGATTTATCTCTCCTATAAAGTCTAGACCCCACTGCTGAAAAGGGGCACTTACTGCAATTGGTTTTAAAGGTAGTGACAACAACTTTTGTTTACCAACAAATTTCTGACAAGGGATACATGCTCTTACCTACTGATATACGTCTGAAAATAAAGAGGGCCAATAGTATCCAGCTCTTAGAATTTTATATGCTATTTCCTTCCAATACTTATGACCTCCACACACACCTTCATGAGATTCAGAAATTACTCCTTCAATTTTAGCTTTATCTAAGCATCTGAGTAGGATACCCCATGGATCTTTCCAAAACAGCTGCTGCTCTACCAAACAATACTTATTAGTTTTTAACTTCAAAGACCTAACAACTTTTTTATCTAAGTGATATGGACATTGTAAGTACAAAATAAAATATACAATGTCTGCATACCATGTAGATGCTGAATAGAAATCCATAATCTTCTCCTTCTCCAACTCTGCTTGAGTTTCTTCATATGCTGGCTGTTCTTCCATCAAATGCAATCCTAAAGCTTGGCAATTTGATTAAGCTAACAGCATAGCTAAACCTTGTCCCTTTACTAGCTTTTTAGGTCTGATATCCACATCATACTCCATGATTTTAGAAATCCACTTTCCTCTTTTTCCCTCACTATCAGGTTGAGTTAAAATATCTTTTATGGAAGCATTAGGCACATATGCAATAACTTTGGAGTGCAAGACATAGATTCTGAAAAATTTCAAAGCTTTTACCAAAGATTAAGCCTGTTTTTCTAAGATGCTGTATTTTAATTCAGAATCTCTGAGAGTTTTGCTAAATAATGCAATAGGTTTTTCAAGACCATCCTTATTCTTCTGTAAAAAAAACAGCCAATGTATCTTCAGATGCAAAAGAAAAGGTTATAAATTCCTTTGTAAAATATGGACTTACTAATACTGGAGCTTCAGTAAGAGCCATCTTAATTTTTCCGAATGAATTTTTCGCTTCTACAGTCCATCTGACTTTTTGATCCTTCTTCATCATGGCTGTAATCTGTTTGATAGTCTCAGCAAAATTTGGTATAAACCAACGCAGAAAATTGATTTTACCAATGAAAGATTGAACATCCTTTTTACTCCTTGGCAGACTTATTTTTAGTATTGCTTTCACCCTCTCTGGATAAATCCTTATGGCATCAGCTGAGACTAAATGACCCAATAATTTTCCTTCCTGTACAGCAAAATGTGACTTCTTTGGATTAAGAGATAAACCATTATTTCTGCATTTAAGAAAAGTTTGTTTCAAATTTTTTAGATGTTCATCATCTGATTGTGAAAAGACTATGATATCATCTAAGTAAATCACCACAAACTTATCTCTTTCCCCAACAAAGGCTATATCCATAGCTCTTTGAAAAGTTGCTCCTGCATTCATTAACCCAAAAGGCATTTTATCATACATGAAAGTTCCCCAGGGAGTCGTAAAAGCTGTTTTTTCTTTATCATTAGGATGCATAGCAATTTGATTATATCCTGAAAAACCATCAACCATAGAAATCCTTTGTGCTCCAACTACCTTCTGCAATATTTGTTCTATTTTAGGCAGAGGATAATTGTCCTTCAGTGAAGACCTATTCAGATTTCTAAAGTCAACACACAATCTGATTTCTCCATTCTTTTTCCTGACAGGAACTAAATTAGCAACCCATGAAGAATACCTAAGAGGAATAATGATCTTGGCATCTAATAACTTCTTCACCTCTTTTTCAATAACAGGAAACAAAGTTGGATTTATCCTCCTTAATTTCTACCTAAAAGGTTTAACATTCGGTTTTAAAGGTACTTTATGTTGTATAATCCCAGTATCATATGTCCTCAGGTCTTCATAAGACCATGCAAAAACATCAACATGCTCCTTTAATAACTTAATGTACCTGTTTCTCTGTTCTGCTGTGAGTGCTTTTGAAATCTTCACCATTCTTGGATGTTTTGCAGTACCAATGTTACAATCCACCACATTCTCTTCTGAAGACTGTACAATAGGTTTTAAAGGTGTATCATCTTTTGAAAATATCCTTTCTAAAGGCACTGAACCTTTAGGAATGAAATTACCTTTAAGTTCAATAATCTTGTGGCCAGCAATTTCCTTTTTAGCAATATCTTCAAAATCTTCATCCTCATCATCTTCTTCTTGATTAATCAGGGAATTAGAAAAATCATCTGTAAGCTCCAAAAATCTTTTTATTTCAATGTCATCTTCAAAAAATTTCCACTGTTTTACATTATCAGGCACATCAGGTCTGTACCTAATGTCAATAAGATACTTTAGTTGTGTCGTTTTGGGAATTCTAAAATGTGTAGCTGCTAAGGCCAATGAATCGGTAGTCTAATTATGGTCCCTAGGAATAGAGGTAGTGTTAAAAGCTACAAAATAATTATCAATCATATCCCATACCTCATTTTGGTATACTTTTAGCAAATCTTGTTTCACTTGATAGTTGTTCCTCACCTGCAGAACAACCAAGTCGGAGTTGCCATATACAGAAATCTGCTGAATGCCTAAATATTTAGCATCTTTCAAACCTAACAGCAAAGCTTCATATTCAGCAGTATTATTGGTGGTAATAAATTCTAATTTGTACATCAGCTTTACTGTTTCACCACCAGTAGATATTAAAAGAACCCCTGGTCTAGCACCTTCCTTACAAGATGATCCATCAAAGTATAATTGCCAAAGTTCATCTTCTTGTTCCCTACTGCATTTAACTGGCTATTCCTTTTCAACCTGTAACAAACCATAAGTATTATCATCATCACTAAAATGTAACATACAAGTACCCAAATCCTTACCAACGACATACAGGGGATGATTTGTAGGGTTCTTGTCATCTGTCACAATATAGGAAAATTGTAGTTCTCTGTACAACCTTGTGTTTTCTCCTCCAAACAAAGGAATAGTAGCATATGTTAAATCCATTTGTAAAGTTCCACCAAATTTCTTTGCCCAAGATCTAGAAAGAAGTAATTCAAATTTAGGTGTAATGTTTGCTACTACCACATCCATAATCACACTCTTCATTGGCAACTGAGGCAAACTGACAACCATATCTTTAATCACTCCCAAACATTTTACAGCTCGTGAATCAAAAGCATACAAATCATGATAGGGTTTTGTTATACTCAAACCTAGAGCCTCCATGACAGCCTTTGGCATTAGGTTATGTGATTCTCCTGAATCCGAAAAAACAGTTATGTATCATTTGTTCATGAATAGTCAGTGTGATGTAGATTGGGGGTGATGCACTTGCTTCATTCTCAGTCTTCTCAGCCAAAGCTGATCCAATAAAGATTTTAGGATTTTCTTCTTGTAGATTCACTGTATCAGAAAGAGGCTGACTGTTTGTTGAACCAATCATTTCAAGAACTGATTCTTTGTAAGAATGATTCTTCATTAATTTAGTAAAAGGCATAGGGATCTTAATTTTTCCTAATTCATTTTCTAGATTAAAATTCTGCACATTTTTGTTTACCTCCTCAACCTCCACATTCTTCTTTTGTTTATCCTGAATTTGTTTTTTCTCTAACACAGGATTAGATTGCTATTTAGTAGGTACAACTACCTTTTTCTTTGGATTTTGAACTACTCGCTTTGGACCTGACCTCAAATTCAATGTTTTCTTTGGCTCAGTCTGATATGCATCAGCAGTTACAACAGTCATTTCAATATTTAAACCATTTTCTGTTTTAGACATATCAACATGATAGTATTTTGAATTTAAAAACTCTTCTTCAATAACAAAACCCTCAGTTAACTGTTCTCCAAAATAATTCATATCCTCGTCTGTATCTTCAAATAACACTTCCTCTTCAATTTCTTCTTCATCAACAACATTATTCTGGAGAGGGGTGGTACTCTTTGATCCTCAATTTCTCTCCTTTCTCGTTGTATATCATTGTTTCTTCATTCTCTAGGTATGAAACGAGGTGCAAACTATCTTCTGAATTGGTTTGTATTGTTATGGTTTCTTTCACCTTCTTGGACAGGTTTGTTTGAATTATTTTCTAGTTCCAACTTGTTTAATTTTGCAATCAGGATCTTAACTAGCTTGGACATCTCATCAATTTTACCTTTTGCAGAATGGGATGTTGAAACCCCTGGAACTGGTTCCTTCTTACCCTTCCTGTCATATATTTGCTGAGCTGTTTCCTTCTTCAATCTATTAGAAGCCAATATATTAGATTCCACTTTTAATGCTGCATCCTGCATGTTCAGTAAAGAAACATGTATTCTTTCTCTTAGAAGTAAGGAAAATTCATGATCAAAAGCGTTTGCATATGTAAGTTTTGCAGATGTTTCTGAAGGTTTTATCTCTGCAGGAATTCTGCCATACATTTTATTAAATCTTTTCGAAAAATCAGCTATGGTTTCATCCTTCTTTCTCCTAAGGGCTCCAAATTCAGTTATATAATAAGTATGGTCCTTAGTGTAGCCCCATTGTCTCATGAAAAGGTCCTGAAGCTCCTCTATGATAGTGATAGAATTTGCAGGTAACTCCCTAAACCATTTTCTGACATCTCCATCAAGGCTTTGTACAAACATCCTCATCCATATATCCTTAGCTTCAATATTCTGATTATCAGCATAACTGAGAAAGGCTTCCCAGTGCTCCTCAGTTGTAGTTTTACCCTATCCATTAAACCTAGGCAGGTATTTTTGATAATCACCTACAGGAAGTGCATTCAAAGGCTGAGGCAAAACTAAAGGTGCATACCTAGCTGCAACCATTCGGTCCATCATATCTACTGGCTGATTTTGGGCTGCCATTTTTAGGTTGACTGACTTTGGTGATGGATAGACTTGACTGGAACTTGGCTGAAATGGAGTTTTACCAAATTTTAGATGAAATAGAGGAATTTTACCAGGAGATACTATCTTTGCTTTTTTGAAGGATTGAGGATCAGTGAAAACTTGAAAATTACTGAAAGGAATTATAGGCTTCAACCAAGGTGAAGTTTCTTCTTCTCTTTTCAAATCAGATGAAGGTGATATATTATCTAACTGATCAGGGTTACCTAGGGCTGGTGATGACTGAGACCTTCTAATTCTTCTAACTATTTTCAGTATCTATTCTGGTTCAGAAACACCCAACTGCAAAGGTGAACTAGGTCTGTTTCTTGTTCCAACTCCTTTAGTAGCCACTGTGACAAACTGGTGAAAAGTAGTCTTTAAGATTTACTGGTTTAAGTTCAACTCTTAAAACCAGTAAAATGATAAGTATCCCAGGGAAAAATATGTTTTCAACTTCGTTCCCCGTCAACGGCGCCAAATATGTTAGTGCCAGAAATTGTTCCCAAACTACAAGAGAACAAGCCAACACAATCTCAATAATCTCAATAAGGTAAAATAGGGTTTTTAGGGTTTTCAAGGTTTTTGTTGGTTGAGAAGTTTGAAGACAAGAGGGAAAACATTCATAAAACCAAAGTAAACACTAAATCATGAGCATTGAATGGCTGAGATGCATAACATATAAACCACAATCCAATAGAAAACACAATACTGAATTTCACCCACAGTTGGCAAGCATTCCAAGCATAAAAACATTAAACAAGAAATGAATATACCAGCTGAGTAACTAACACAAGTTATAAATGAAACTAGACAATAAATTGAAGGGCATATAGTGCATATATTTCATAATTCAGCCATCAAAATACACATAAGAGTCTTTACTTAGCTCATAAACCAGCCTGATGACCTCCCCTTGTCAGTAAAAAATCAAACCATTTGTCTTCTTTGAGACTTACATTTATACTATTCTCCAAAATTAGTTAAGTAACTGAAACCTAACTGTTTTTTTAGTCTACCCATCGAATAGTTCCATCTAAATAATGCTTACAAACATAAAATAACTTTCAAACTTAACTAATAACTGATTATCTTAACTAACTTTGCATATCCTTAGCTGCTTCAGCTAGTAAAGCAATTCCTTCCAAGGCTTGAGATTTCCTTCTTGCCTTTAATTGATCTGTCTCCATGTTTGCAATCTTCCTTGTTAGCTCTTCATTATGCTATTGCAGGTCTTGGATGGTTTGCTTTAACACTGTGAATTGACTTTTTGTTTTCCTTTTCCTTTTTAATGCTTCTCTTGAAACTGTAATTAACTCCTGGTATTGACTGTTTACTTCATCCAAATCCTCTCTGAGCTTTCTGTTTGCAGTGACTATGCCATCATTAGTTTCCTGCATGTACTCAACCTAATACTTGTATTGTTTGATACTTCTTTGTAAATTCTCTTGTTTTGAATCAATACTCTTGTCTCCTATTGATGTTTGCAGCACCTCAGGTATCCATGGGATCTTTAATTTCTTATAAATTTCCTCATCTTCTTCCATAAGTTCTGTGGATGTTCCAGGAAACCCTATATGTTCTTCACTTTCAGCTTTGCATGGAACTTTTTCTTCAACCATCTCTTTCTTTTCTAAGCAAGAACTCTTTACCTCACTTTGTTGTTGCTCTTGCAACATTTGATTTCGAATCTCCAGAAATTTATCAGATATCTTGGTATTAGTCATGACAGACTCTCTTTTTGATTCAATTGGATTTTTACCCTTATTGTCATCTTTATCATCATCCAATTTGTCTTCAGATGATGAATCCTCTATCACTGTCACTTTTTCTTTAGCCAATTTTGGCTTCAGTAGCTTTTTCATGTTCAGTCTAAGTTTATTTTTAGGTTTGGTTTTACGTCTCCATACTGCAGATGAAATGATCCCAAGTCTTCCCCCTATTCTGCAAGACAATGCTTATGATAAGCTTGATGAGTCCATGATGGAAAACAGACTGCTTTGTATGATCTTGGTGCTCTCTAACTCTCCATGACATCTTTTGTATACTTTTTAGAAAGAATAAAGGTAAGTTCATTTTGGACTCATCACTAAGATGCTGAAGAAACCTAAAGTGATATTTGAAAACAAAAGCATATCTACCCTCATAGGTAACATAACTCTGCAAGACTTTAATGGGCTCAATCCAATCAGGTTTAAAATTATGGATTGGAACACCTTTTCCCCAATCTGTAATCACACCAGGAAGCAAGTACTTTTGAGCATTGAAGGTGAATGGAACCTTTTTAAACCATAACTCTCCCTCATCTTGGATCCCTATTGCCTTAGCTATCAATTCCTTAGTCAATTTGAACTTTAAGGTGTCAAAAGACACTATGTCTTTGTCTAGGCATTGAGCAAATCTATAAGACACCTTTGCATGATATCCTTCAATTTTCTTAAAGAATGTTAACCATCCTGCATCTGAAAATAACTGTGCACATTGTGGAAAATTATTCACCCAGCTTAGGTCAGAGGGCTCTGCCCTGTTTGTTTTTCCACTCTTTTTCATATTTACTATGGTTAAACAGCTTCTGTCGATCTACCATAGTCTAAATGTCTTCAAATCTCAACAGACTGACCTAAAATACTGTTCAGGAAACTCCAACAAGCTCTGCTCTGAATTCTACTGTTTAAATGATGAAGACTTTGAATTTATTAGTGAATAATTCATCATCTATCATGGATTGGGTCTTAAAACTAATATTCAATCTTCGAATTTGTTATTAATTGTTTTTCAGAAAAATCCCCAAATTTAAAAAAACCCTAGAAAAGGTACACAGGCTACCTGTTAAGATGATCAATTTGGGTGTTGAATATAGTTATTTTGGTAGTTAAGTGTCGAATTGCATGCTCCACCTGTCTTTGACTGCTTAGACCATGCCAACCTGTCACTGGTGAGAAGCCCTAATTTCTTGTTCAGTTCTAAAACCCCGATTCCTGCACACTAATTTCTCTCCATGATCTTCACTTACCTTTCATGTCCTTCAGATAAAACATAATCTCAAAATCTTTGTTTCATTATGCTCTACTGTCATCATTATACCTGCTCAGCATGAAAATTGCCACGATTTCACCTCTATGATGGAATTCCACTTGCTTTACTGATTAAACTATCAAAGACACATATCAAATGCATCATACAATGTGATTGACACCTTAGGTATGAGAATCCCAAAGAAATTTGAGCAAAAAATGATGATTTTAGCTCGCGCGATTTTCTTGTAGCGCTCTAGTGTATTAATTTATGTCTTGCGCTACAAGAAAATCCAATTTAATGATTTCATAAGATTATGCTAATGATATGAGTTTGCACTTGGTTTAGGGGTTAATATTTAACTTTTATGCTATTTAAAAAAAAACTCTTTAATCCATATATTCCTTATAAAACCCCTCAATTATAAAATCAAAGCAAAATTTGTAAAAATAAGCTTATAAATAAAAAATCATGAGAATTAAAAGTTTAAAATCAACATTATCCCTATCAACAAAATTTTCTAGAAACAGAAAGTAAAAGCAATGTTCAAAATATGAATAAAAGCATGAAAACAATGGAAGACAAAAACATGACCTAACACTCCCAAGGGATGACCTGAATTGGATGGGTGATTAACCACATTAGTATGGGTGGGAGGGACATAAACTGTAGATGGTTCCATATTAGAGGTCTACCCTTGACTAGGTACAATTCCAGTGCCAGATAATGCAGGTCATGCTGGGGGTTGCCCCCCAGCACTAGAAGGTACTGCCGAAATGGGAATTGAAGATTGGGCCCCAGGTGTAGAAGAACCGTGAGGATTTAGAACAGACATAACATGGGAGGTGTTGGGGGTGGTATTTTGACCTGGGTTGTGTGGTGTTACTGCACGTTCTATAATCGGTTCAATGAGTCTTATAGAATCGGCAAGTGAACGATATCCCATAGGAACAGATGTGGAACGTGATGGTGTTGGGCCTAATAGTTCATCTATCTGCTTGTCAATCTCCTGTGCATGGAGAATGGTAGCACAGTATTGTCTAGGTTCTTCTTCATCTTTAGAAGAGTTTAAACAGGTGCCAAATGAGGTAATGGCCTGTCCTATAGAGGTATCCCAGAATGGATCATTGGGACCATAATTCGGATGGGTAGTACCATCAACATGACCTTCTGTGGGAGAATGGAACGAAGAATTTCCCCGAGAAGGATTTTGGACCAAGGGAGGCAAGTGTGAAGAATATGGTCCTCCACTTTCTACAACCACACTATCTCCCACTTGGGAGGTGATAGCAGCTCCTTGGTTGATAGCTTCCATTGGATTTTATCCTGAACTAGGAATAAAATCGGGTGGCAAGCCCCATACTCTTTTGGACTGTCTTAACTCAACCAGTTTGTACAGTTCCTATCTAACCTAGGGTCTGAAAAAACTAGAAAACACACCAAAAAGTTTCCCTACACAAGCTATAGGTCAACACAAGCACACTTTAAATGATAGGAGGAGTTTAAATAGTCAAGTCTCTCACCAAGATTTTCAAAATGGTTCCACTCGTGATATACCTCGAGGGTACGTGCGTAGTAATCTCCCCGAATGTTGTTTTTGGTGTATGGCTCCAAGCAAGACGACCAAAGGGATTTTATTAGATGGATAAGGTATCCTAGTGGGGTCTCTCGATATACTCAAGGTATGTGGGAGCTCAAATTAGTAGTAGTGCTGTCTAATGCATAACCGTACACAAGGGGCCTTCCGATATACAATCGAGTACGTGAAGTACCTTTCTATATACCTTAAGGGTACGTGAAAGGCAGTTCGATATACCGACGGTATGTGGAAGAACCGCGCGAGTCCCGGGATGTAATGTGAACAAATAATGACAGCTCCTACGCTTAACGACGCCCGAACACATCTCTAACCTATCACTCTAATTGCTATGTAAATTTTAACCTATAACTACCATTAATTTTAAAGCGGATGTTTAGGTGAATGCATGGTGTTTTGACAGAAAAGTAAAAACATGCAATATGCTTATGCAAAATATTTCACTTTACCGTTCTGTATGCCTACTTATGGGAGGGAAAGAGAGTATTTTCTTTTGTTTCAAAACCAAAAATATTTCCAAACAATAGTCTTGAAACACTCTATTTTCAATTTTCTTAAAACATAGGGACATCTAACTTAAAACTACAATATTTTTTATTTTGACAAGATAGTACTAAATGCATAAGAGACGAAAGAACATGAAGAGCCTGAAATCTTGTAAATCCAATCAGAGATCCAATGTCCAACGCTCAATGATGATAACCTAATCTCAGTCAAAAATTTTCTTTTTTAAAGGAAGAAAAAGAAGTTTTCTATGCAAACAAGAAATGAAACTAAGATGCCAATCAAGTGTTCTTCTTTTAGTCTATATAACAAAAATGAAAAGAGATCTTACTAACACCCTAAGCTTTTCAAAAAATAAGAAATCCTTTCACAATTACAACCAACAAGCACCAAAGTGAATGAACAATCAAAATTTTAACCTAGATTTTGAATTTCCCAATCAAACCAATCTTAAACCATAAAATTCCAAACCACAAGCATCAGATTCTGACACACAAGCCTGACAGTGCAGGGCTGAAAGCAAAATTAACTCAAACTTTTTCGAAAAAATGAGAAAAATGAGGTCTTGGAATGATGCCTACCTGGAACCACGCTTCTTAGGTATTGACAGAGCGGTTCTATCCTAGCACTGCGTTTCACCCACAGGATCCAGGCGGTGGCACCACGAGCTTCTCACTAGGTTTAAGTGGTGGCACCGCTTCTCGCCCACTGCATAAGCATGATTCCTTGTAAAATTCCAAAACACATTGAGAACAACAAATCAAGTCAGAAAATACTAGACCAAGGTAAAAAATGATAGATTGAGCATAAAAACAGAGCATAAAAGGTCAAAATTATTCAAATCTGAACAGATCTGGAAGTTTCAAACCAAGATTCACTGAGTCAGATAGAAGATCTAACTGAAGAGAGTTGGAGAAGGAGCTTGGATTCGAACAAGAGTTGAAGAACTGAGGAAGATTAGATCAGCTGATACATACATTCATTCCCCAGTGGAGTCGCTAGATTTGTTAGCAGGAATATTGCACCTTCTACGGATAGAAGTTGTTCCTCTGGTCTGAATGGTTCAGATCCAGAACAAATGAACAACAAAGGAAGAAGACCCTCCTTGGATATCGTAGATACTTGGAATACCTGCTTCGATAGTAAACATGTGTACCTGCAATCAGATTAAACACGCAAACACATCAAAGCTACTAGAACATAATCTATTAATCCATGTCAGTGACTAAGGAATCCAACAACATATACATGGGAATTCAAACAACAACAGTAAAGTGGGATGGAAATCAGCTTTTCATTAAGATTAAAATGGAGAATTTTACAACCAATTAAGCCTTAGTGTTGACATGCATCTCCATGAAACCAAAAATTTCATCCCCATAAGCTCCAACTTTGCTCTCTATGCTCTCCAATGGCTTGGGCCAAGTGGTCAATCCAACAACATAACAATACTTCAATGGTTCTCCCCCTTAACCATGGACATGAGCTTGTATTTATAAGGCTCAATGGATAGGGATGGTTGAGAGATTTGTGGATGAGGTGGCCTCTAAGATCCTAGGATGAGGGATCTCGAGCTCAACTGACCCACAATGATAGGGATAAGGGAGGACATGAGGCTCATGATCTAGAAGCCTAGAGAATATTCTCTATTTCCCATTTTACCCAGGGTACCACGTTTCTCCTCCTATGACAGAGCGGTTCAGGTAAGAACCACTAATGGACCAAGGGTAATAGGTGGTGGCACCGCTTATGGCAAACAACAAAAAGGTGGTGCGAGCAAGGAACCGCTCCTGGCTAACAAGGAAAGTGCGGTGCTGGGAATTTTCATGAAAGATTGACAAACAACATGGGTTTCCACTCCAAGTGCTGTGATTCAGGGCAAGTAGGTATGTCAAAGGTCTTATCACATGATGATGACAAGATTTTGGTATAACACATCTCTTTTACATCCAAGTTTTCATCCTCTTCTAACTCTTCTTGGGAAGAAGAATCTTCTATCACTGTGATTTTCTTCTTAGCTAACTAAGGGTTTAACAACTTTTTCATGTTCAATCTCAATTTATTCTTGGGTCTAGTCTTAGGTTTCCAACCTACCCCAATCTCTCCCAGAATGCTCAAAGTTTTTCCTTGGTGCTTTATGGCTGCCAGCTGAAAAACCTTTCTTTTGACTCCTTGTGACACCAACTTCTCTTCAGACTATTCCTATAAACCTTGTACACTATCATCCCTAGCTTCATCAATCAGTGGGCTTTCCTTACTTTCTGAGTGTACTACTGTAAGGAATTGTTCTTGTTCTAACAAACTTTCATCTACTCCTTGATTTAATTTTTCATTAAGGTTATTTTCTACATGATCTAAATCCTGCATTTGAACCTTTGATATTTCATCTTCATCAACTTTATTCTGCTGTTCATTTTTAGCATTTTCATCCCTTTGTGTCATAGACTTTCCTTGCACACTATCTTCTTCTACTTCGATTATGACCTTTTCCTTCAATTTCTTGACTAAATTCTATGCTTTGTTCACCTGTCTTTTCTTTGATTGGTCTTCTTTCTCTCTTTGAAACCCAAACCAAAATAGAAAATAGTCCTAGGTCTTTTCCTTCTTTTGGAGAACTGTACTTATGATTAACTTTATCAGACCATGATGAAATATGGACTGTTGAGTATGATCTTGATGCTCTTTTACTCTGCTGGACATCTTTTGTAGAATTTTTAATAAAAAGAAATAAAGGTTCATCTTTGCTTCATGATTTAGATGCTGCAGAAACCTGAAATGATATTTAAACACAAATGCATATCTTCCTTCACAAGTTACATAGCTTTGTAGAATTTTGATTGGTTCTCTCCACTCTGGTTTGAACTTCTGTATATGCACTCCTTTACCCCAGTTTGCAACAACAATTGGAAGTAAGTAATTCTGTGAATTAAAGGTAAAAGGTACGTTCTTGAACCAATATTCACCTTCATCAAGAATGCCTGTAGCCTCTGCTATTAGCTCTCTAGTCAACTCAATATTTAGGGTGTCAAAAGTGACTATGTCATTGTCCAATCCCTGAGCAAATTTGTATGAAAATTTTGTGTGATGTCCATCAATCTTCTCAAAATAATTTAGCCATCCTTCCTATGAAAATAACCTTGCACAGTCAGGGAAAGATTGAACCCAAGACATATCTGAGGGTTCAACCCTATTTATTTTCCCACTCCTCTTCATTTTGGATGATTGATCTTAATTATGCTTTCTTTTAGTAAAGAGTTTAACACTATTCGAATGTTTGCAAATTTAACAGTTAATCATATGCTGAGAAAATTAAACCCTTGACATGAATTTTACTTCTCAAATTGATAACTATTTCGACCCTACTGACAGAAAATATTTGACATTGAGCAAAAATTGAGTTCATGAACTGGCGT
Source organism: Pseudotsuga menziesii (assembly GCA_001517045.1). Lineage (NCBI taxonomy): Eukaryota > Viridiplantae > Streptophyta > Pinopsida > Pinales > Pinaceae > Pseudotsuga > Pseudotsuga menziesii. Next base: position 189,320 of record LPNX010112934.1, read on the forward strand.
TCTTAGTTAATATCAATAACTAATCCTCTGTCAATGTGAACCTGAACTCATGAAATATGTCAGTAAGTCACTTCATACCTATCTGAATAATGAATTTGGTTGCTATAAATATGCTTTCCTATCTTTACAGGTGTCCAATATATTTCTTAAGTCTATCTCTAGCTACCACGACAATGCTAAATAGTTACCCTACAAACCCTAAATAGCCGAACTTCTTCACTCTTCAACCACAAACTTCCAGGTCTTCAAATGGTTTCTATGATCTTCATGCATTCAGGAAATGTGTAGCTGATAGTGAATTATCCTCATCGTGCATAATCATTATCGTGCAACTATTCTATATCTTCTAACCTCCGGACAATCGCAACTCACCCAAATGATTCTTTGCCTGATATCATAACACTTGTCACAATGATTATTATGGCTGAAACACGTATCAAACTCCTCGACAAGTGTGAAAAACTTCTCTTATGCATGAATTTTGAAAATTACAAGTCAAAATCATGACTTTTCAAATGGCACGATTTTCTTATAGCGCCCTTGTTTACCTTTTCTGAGCTTGCGCTACAAGAATATCTGTTTTAACAATTTTTTAACCAAAAATCACAACAAGGTGTTAACTTTAGTTAATAGTTTCAAATAAAATTTTATGATATTCTTTTAGAACTCTTAAGCAATATATACATTCTACAAGCCCCTAAAAACCATGAAATTCACTAAGTAAAACCAAAATTAAAAGAAAACCTATTAAATCAATTATAAGTATAAGCCTGAAATCAAAGAAAAATTAAAAAAAACTAAGGTCAAAACTTTAAAATAAAAAGAAAAACCATACTTTAAAACAAGCAAATACTTCAAAATGAGAAAACAAAAACAGGCTATAACACACCCATAACACAAAATTCCTTTCATGGTCATGGCTTTCAATCTTATGGATTAATACCCTCTCTTTAGGTCGAACTGGGGGGGGGGAATCAGTTTCCATTCACGTTGAAGTTGTTGACACTACTTTAGATTACAATATTCTTCTAGGTCACAACTGGTTTTATGCTATGCAAGTTGTTGCTTTGTCTATTTTTAGGATAGTTCAGTTCCCATTCCAAGGGAATATTGTTACTGTTGGCCAGTTAGATTTCAGTTCACTTAATGCCTCTTCGAATACTGTAAACAACGTTCCACTTTTAGCGAACCCCCAATATCAGAACATTGGAGTAGGTCTCATCAAACATTCCTCACTCATGGGAATCTTTCTGTTAGCTAATCCTCCTAATGTTTCGTAGTCCACATCTGTGAACATGATTTCTCCTTCTACCATAAATAAAGGAAAGTCCATTGTTGATTCAACATCAATGAGTCCTTTTGAGGAAATGTACCATGCTATTCAAACAACCAGTGACCCCACCATCAACGATAATTTATTAGTGCCTTCAGATCCCTATCGCCTACTGTATTGGCTAGAACCCCCCCCCCCC
>LPNX010112934.1:200393-307663 GCA_001517045.1 Pseudotsuga menziesii
CAATAAACCACGATGAGGTTAACTGAAGTTGAACTGACCATCAGAAGTTGGTGAAGGCGCCTAGTTAGCTCCAGTTCATTAAATAATAATAAAATAATCAATAAATAATGATTAAATAATATATTTAATGCATGGAGGCGCCTTAACTGACTGTAACTGATTGGTTGAACTGAAAGTAACCCCCAGTTAGCAATTAGGTGCATGAATGTCACACAGATCACCCCTGGAGTGCTCCAGTTAGCCTCCTTGACTGTAGGAAAGGCTAAGTTAGCCTCCTTGACTGTAGGTAGGCGTGGGAGTGATTGGGATGATGGTAATTAATGCTCCTTGATGTCAATTAAACTTAGGATAGTGGTTTAACTAGGCCAATTTGACTGAAGAGTGAGGATGAAGGTAAATGTATCCAACAAGGCCTAAAAAGGATGAAAAGAGACTAGATACACCATTAAAGGAATAAACAAAGAATCATGAAGTGGAGCATCAATTAACTCAAGGTGATTTCAGAGAAGAACATAAAGGGGAAGGTGAAGACAAGCTCACAATCCTTGTTGATGGGGGTTGTGAAAATCAAAGAGAATATACTGATGGATACTTTAACTATGAAGGAGTACCTATTGATGGGTGCTCACAAATATATGTTGGTGACATAGAGATCATATTTTAAAATGTTTTTGCAATCCAAATTTCTCATGAGAATAATTATGATGACATTGTAGCAACTAATGAAGAACCAAGGTCAACTTCTCCATCACCACTTGAGCTTCAAGAAGTTGATTTAATCAAGAAGAAAGAAGAAGAGGAGGTTTACTCCAATGAACCATACTTAATTGAAGGGTATTTGAATATGATTGAAAGGGATATCCATGATGCCTTAAGAATACTCCATGACACTCAAGCATTGGTATCAAATTCTTGTTGGAAAGTTTCTTTATTGGAGGAGCCATCCTTCCTTGAAGACATGGAGAAGATTCAAAGAGCAATGTGCAACATCAAAGGTAATTTCATGTCTTATATTTTTGATAGAAACAATGTGATTGATCTTAGTGAATGGTTACATGAAGCCTACTTGAAGAATAATGAGGATATTCATAAGCTCAAAATTCAAAATGAGCAACTTCTTGATAGGTTGCAAGATACTTGTTCTTCCTCCTATGTTTCAGATTGTCATATGGTAGATTTCTTGGAGGACTCTCATGACATGAAAGGTCATGAGAAACATGTAAAATTTCAGGTTATTGATGTGTTTTAAGATGATATTGATGAGATCCAATCACTTGTTGTGGTGGAAGAGGAACTTGAGTTGCCTCTTGAAAATGGTTACACACTTTTTGAAGAAGTGCATGATTCCACCACCTTGGAACCAACCCGTGAGGAAAGTTTTGCATTTTAAGGGAGGTGCATAATACTAACCCTATGGATCCTTCACATTATGAAAATTTTTCACTTTTTGATCATTTGGGTGAGTTGTTTCTTTCTCCTACATCGTACCCTTCCAAATTTTGCAGCATTCATCCTAATTAAGTATGGGTGAAAGGTTTATTTTTTATAGTGCCACATGAAGAGTATGGAATTTATATCTCTCATTTTGATGATGAAATGATTAGAGAACCATCTTATTTACATTTGTAGAAGCATACTTTGTTACAATATGATGATACATCTACATGGGTGCACCTATGATGTTCACTTGAGTCACTTGGAGACTCATGATTTTCCTTGCTCCTTGCCTAGTCTATTTGATGTTTGAGCAACTTCATCCCACACTTGGGTGAAGAGATATATGATTGAAGAACATTACTATTGGCAGAAAAATACTCTGTTACTTCATTATGATACATATTCATGGGTGTATTGATGATACTTCTTTGATCCACTTGAAGTCTTCATGTTTTCTTTGCTCCTTATTTGGTTCATATTTTGGTGGAGGTTCTTCATTCACTTCTTGGATGAAAGAATACATGGCTGATTATTATTTTGATGCATATTACATTATTTTGGGGAAACATTATAGGACATGGGATCCTCACCTATTTCTGTATAGGACAATACACCCTTGTAACCTAGGGTCTGGGGTTAGCAACTTACCAATAGACTTGCAGACAATAAGCTTTTACAGAAAATGAAGTGAGAATAGGAAGAGAGTTTGGATTCCTGGTTTATGATGGTTGATCCAAGCTTGGTCTTCTCCCGCTTCAATATTCTCCAAAGCTTCTAGGGTTTCTTATCTTCACCTACAAAGAGCCAATTGTTCAAGCAATATCTCATACATATATATATATCATAAGTTAGATGAAACATATATTAATAATATAATTGACATCATTCATTAACCAATATACATGAGAAAAGAACAATGCAAACATTGGAAGAAGAATTCTCTTTATTAACAAACAGTGAATAGGTGAGAATACAACCCAGCTTCTTTCACAAGGACTCCTCTATAACCGAGGACACTGAGTTATGCTACTCCAAGAATCTGAAGGTATAACAACAACATATTTTTTAATGTCGAATTAAGGTACATGCAAGTGTTTATATAAGCAAGGCGTGTATGACATGCTTGTTTCTCAAAGGGAACTCGCATGTTCAATGTACATGCGGGTTGCAATGCACATAGTCACGTGTGACATGCAAGTTGCAATACACATAGTCACGTGTGCAACCTTAGACTCATAATAAAAATATATCAGGCTAGTCTAGAGATCATGCGTCAATGGTCATGCACATCTATAGTGTTTTGGCCACTTCAATCCTAATTGTCCTTTTGTGTATTGACATAATACATTTTGGATGATAACAGATGCCCCCTAATGTGTGAGGTCAGAGGGAAGCGATGGTCGAAACACATTACAATATTTATCTTGGAGAACTCATATGTCCAAGGCAGTAGAGGAAGTACCTAAAACAAATACATATCAATGTCATATACAAAATCATATATGAGGATTCCATGTTCAATATATTGGAACACTAGCTCCTTTACATTATTTGATTACATCATATGATACAGGTACAAGACCACGTATATTACAAAGGTGGATCGAAGCCACAATATAGAATGACGAGTCTTCAAAAATATGGAAGTTGTGTAAGTGATCATAACATAGTCTTCCGCAACTTAGGTTATAAATGTGAACCTAAGGTCTTCATCAGAATCCAAGGGAACCAGTACAATCCTTACCATGTGAATAGATGTGTTGAAGTCGAACATGGAAAGGACTCAACATATTGTCAATCAATAGGTGAAACTGACAACTAAAGTAAAGGAGTTCACCAATAATGATAGTGAAACCTAAAGTACCATTGTCAAAAATCTAGGTCTTCATCTTCAGGAAGTGTTGATGAGAAACCATACTGTGATGAGGAAGGCAATAGATCCTCCAATGGATCACAAGAGTGACTAGGAACTGGATATGAGAAAGTGGACACGAATGATACTTAGATAGGATAATGATGGAATTAGGATAATAATTAGATGCACGGATAGATCCTTGAACAATGAGCACGACACAGAGATGACCCAAGGAAGATTTTAACTTTACAGATAGGACAACTAAAATTATCTGTTATGTACGAGACATGATCAGATTCCCCATGTATAAAGGAAAAGTGGAGGAGTAAGAAAATCGAAGTAATAGCTAAGTTGAAAGTGTACACTGAGACATGAGTATCGAAAAGTTCAGAGAGTGCTATGTTAAAGGAGGACATGCTGCCACGATCTGTAACCCAAAAATAATACTTATTCCTTATCTTTCCTATTAAATTTTAACGACTCTAGGAAAGTCAACTCGGGTCTCTCTTCATTTTTGACAACCTTGAAGAGGGGAGAGAATAATGCTTGATAAAGTCACTGATTCATGGATTTTACGAGCCATAACTAGCACATGCTTGTTGGTGTTTTCATGTTTAGAGAGTCTGAAAACTCTGAAGAAGACTGCAAGGGGGGTACTTTTTCATCCAGTTTAGTCCCTCAGGTTTGGAAAAGCAATAAACCTATACCTGAGAATACTCTTCTCAATTCCGAAGAGAAGAGAGTGTTCCTTTTTTGTATTATTCCACATGGTTTGAAAAAGAGATAAACTACCACCAATGTGGATGCCCATTCACATATTCTTAACGAGCCTAAATGGACAAGTTTACTCAACAGTCAAGTCTATTTTGAGGAGTTAGACCTGGGCCTAAAGAAACTCCATAAGGGCGGGGAGCCTTATAAAGGGGATAGCTTGTAAAAAGAGACCAAAATGAGGCTCAATTTGGTGTGAAAAATAGCTAAGAAGGCTCCCCTGAACCTATGACAAATGTGGCATGAGTACCAAAAGACAACAATGTGTTTTGAACTAGGGTACTCATGGAAGGAAGGCCATATCCATGGAAGAACAATGGTATAAACAAAATAATAATGGTAAAACACCATAGTTCATGGTCAAAGTAGTCATCTTAGGGTTAAAACGGATTAGGTATAGATGCAAAAATGCATATGAATGACCAAATTCCTACCCTATATGAGTGAATAACAACTTTAAATGACCTTGGACCTGTTGCATTAGGAAAAAATGACATGGAACTAGTTCAATTTATAACATAATTTTTGAAACTATAGGCTAAAAACCCACAATTTAAAATTTTTCCTATATATAGTCCAAAAAAAGAAATAAAAAATACCATTTCATGTTTTTTACCCAATTTAGGCAATTTTTATCTCTGACTTCAATCGCTTGGCGTGGACAAACCAGTGGATGATTTTCGATTCCGCAAGTGCCAGTAAGCTAGCTCTCCTTGCTCTTCCATTTCAACTGCTTCAATTTTTAATTTTATGCAAAAATTTGAAGTTTAAGCCTGCCCTCGGGAGGACACGTGGTACACGCGAGTAGGTGACTTACACAGTCACGTACACATGTTTTACACGTGACTTGTCCAAAGGCAACCTGCATGTCACACGCGACTTGTCTAAAAGATAGTCGCGTGTACTGCGCAACATAGGAAAAATGATGTTATGGCCAAAATCAAATTATTTTGATAAATTTTAATGTTTGGTAATGGTTCAATGGCCATATTTAACCATGGTGTTGGAGTGGAGGGAGTGGGAACATGGAGATATGGACCGAGCTGCACTCCGTAGTTCCCCCATTATGCAAGCATTACGACAAAGTGGGCTACTAAAATTATTTTGTACTTCACCTATGCAAGCCAGTGTCCTTTTGCTCGAGTTTTTGATTGGCTACTGGGACCATGACCTTGGGGATTTTGATCTTCAAGATGAGATTTTGGAGGTGGATTTGGAAGACATATACTTCAACACGGGGTTGTCTCGACAGGGAACACCTATCAACCTCGAAGGTACTGGCAAGGGTGGTGACCCCATGAGTGTTCAGGATTATGTGAACACTTACTGCATGCCCGGGAGTCGAAAAAATGGATCATGTGTCCCTATTGTACATATTAGTAACTTCCCACTACAGGTGCTAGTAAGTACTATAGTGAGGGTTGCAGGATCTTCATCGCTTCATCTTGCTACTCGAAACCAAATGAAGATTGTTGTAGAGTTCCTAAAGGGAGCTGTGTTTGATTGGTGCTCGGGAATAATCCCAATTATGAAAAAACAACTCTCTGGATGCAAGAGAGGCCGACAAAAGAATTTTTGGTATTCTAGTGTATTAGTGGCCTTCTTTTTTGAGAGAGTGCTAACAATCATACCTATGGTACCACTTCTAGCATTCTCTCCTCTTCAGCCTAGATTTTCCTTCGCCAGGACGGTGGTGGGTCAGTTCAGAGCGTGTATGATGATGATTTCTACTTGTGGTGGGGGCAGCAGATGCCAACACTAGAGTAGTTTCCATACTTTGGTTTAGAATTTCAAGGTGACAATGATCTCGTCCTCCCTACTGGAGGAGTATGGGGAGCGCTAGGTATTTTACTTTTTAAGTTTTAAAATTTTTATGAATTTTTATCATAAAGATATGTACATATGTATAAGCATTTTTAATCCATTTAATGTTTAAAATGTCAATATTGGGCCTGTCTGCTCTGATGGGAATCCCAAGATGCATGTACGACTAGTGGAAGGGGAAGACCAGGGTTTGATGAGGGTACTCGAGCGCAAGCTCACCAGGCTTACCTACAGAGTCCCAACCATACGGATTGAGCAGATCCTTGCCATCATGTAGGAACTTGTTGTCGGAATTCCACCTACCTAGATATGCCTTATGCGAAGGGTAACCAGGGGTATACTTGTCTACATAGAAGCCGTGGAGGCTGCTACAACTGAAGAAGCTAAGGAGGCTAGTGATCAGGGTGACCAGGGTGGTCAATATTATATCTAGGGGCATTTTGTGGATTGTGATCCAAATTTTGTATATTTTTGTATATTTATATAGTTATGACTGGATCTGAGGATCAAAAACATGACCTATATTATGGATAGATATTCACACACACACACACACACACACACACACACACACACACACACACATACATATATATTGTTGGTTTATTTACATATGTTCACAATGTATCTGTTATGTATTTTTATAAAATGTGTGTTAAGTGCCAATCTAAGATATAGTTCACATATGCATTAGTTAATGGATTTTGTTTTCTTAGAATATGATTAAATGAAATAAAATCAAAATTTATTTCGAGTAATCTGACTTTCAAAAACTGACGTAACAAGATAGGGTTTCGCACCTGATAAGCTCGATTGAGCTGGGAAACCACAAGTTGAGATTCAAGTCTGACTTCCAACTGAGTAATTCCACGTGACAAGGCATCCCATAAAAGATCAATGATGACCCTATATTCAGTCACATTATTGGTAGCAGGAACTAGGCAAGCGTCTCCAGAGAAAACTAGTTGTCATGAGGGTGAGTAAATAACCCATGCGGCTGAAGACAGGTTGCAAGTGTGATGACTAGTGCCATCTGCAAAAAATACAAACCAATTGGAAGACATCTGTAACAACCAAAAGATTATATAAGAACACAAACTGGCTAACTATTGTACATAAAGATACATACAATAAAAATACAAGGAAAAGTTCTAAGCCTAAGCCTAGTACTTCTTTCGTCTTCGTCAAACATGTTTAGAATCAAGGTAGGTTTGGATTCCATGTTCAACAATATATGGATCCATGCCTAGTAGGGATGACCAGGAACATGCATCATAAAATTCCTTTAACAGGACAGTATATATGGAAATCTCTTCCGAGAAAGAGTTTGCATCAATATGCATAGTTTCAATGACTTCGGGGTTTGGAAAGATATTGGTAGAACCAACATCTTCTGCCGATCTCATATCAAACTCCTGGTGCTCGATTCTACCCAGTTCTGAAAGGGAGTAATATCTATGGTGAAGATCTTTGAAGATCTTATCTTTCTTACTCATGGTTTCCAAAATGGCTTCATTCGAAGGAAAAACCATGTCTAAGCAATTAACAAAATATAAAGATTTCTCTGCCCAAGCAGGCAGATAAGCTTCTCCCGACTCTTCAGAGACTGAAAAAGGAGTCAGAATAGGATTAGCAGTGGTGTCAATGATAGCTTGACATGTCATGTCCACCACCGATAAGGGCATCTCAGGTTCATTACGGGAAGGAAGAACCAAAGGATCTATTCTATCAACAATTGTCTCGACAAAATTCCCAACATAGTTAGAACCTAGATAGTTTATAGGGGATGGGATATAAAAGGTGCCCATTAATGATGAATACATACTAACCCCCAATATCTCAGTAGCTGGTTTGACCTGATCAACAAATGGCATGGTGGACTCATTAGTTTCCATACGGCCCTTCTAAGTGAAACTGAGTTGGTCAATAGTGACCAACTTCCCTTCATGTGGAAACACTACTACTCGAAGAATGACTGAGGTGATTGCACACATAGCATAAGTCCAGATTCTCCCTAGAAGCAAGTTATAGTCCAATGGAGCATCAATCACCTCCACTTCAATAGACACTGCTTTCCTTGCCAGCTTCATCTCAAAATATGGTAGGATACCATGCAGACGAAATGACCTTCCGTCAAAAGCAGTAAGTAAGGTGTTCAATGGAACTAGCACTGGGGATCCAAGAGCCTTCCAACAAGATAAATACATGACACATGTGGAATCACCTTCATCAACAATTGTCCTTCCAATGGTCTTTCCACCATGGATGACATCTACTGACAAAGTCACATGATACGGCAGGAGAATATTAACATTAGACAAATTAAATTTCTCCATAAGTATCGACGAATGCATACTACCTAAGGCTACTAAGAGTGCATCTCGTTGGGTGGGACAACTATGTAACACCTCCAAAGATGACATTGCACATGTGGTTTGGGACAAATCTTCAACTACGAAGTAATTGGCTGTAGCCCTCGCGTTGGGATTATGCAATGCTTTCTTAAAGACAGCTTTCGGTATCTTAGGCATAGGTTCGACAAGTTTCTAGATTGTGAGAGGGTTAGAAGTTTCACCTATAGACTTACCCTTCTTTGGAGCCTCCATATCATAGTTCTTATTTCTAGTCTGAAGTAATGTCTCGGATTGCACCATGTTGATATAATTTTGGTGAGGGGCATTAGCGGTGCCCCCAGCTACATTAGAAACTGAAACTACATTCTACCCTTGGGGAAATGGATCCTTCAGGACAGTCAGTTGTTGATTCTTGAGTAGCTCCTGAGCTTGATCAATAAGAGGGCATTGATGGGTCAGGAAATCTTCCTGGCATAGCTTGCAAGGAAACTTCACTCATTTCTTATCTTTCTTGCCCCCATCAGCACTGTTTGTGGGATCTGGCTTGTTTTGATTTCCCTCACCTTTCTTTCCCTTCTTCTTCCCACCGGGCTGTTGATTTCCCCTTTGAGAGGATTGAGAAAAAACATTTTCATTTTGGGGTGAGGTGGCAGCCTTTGATGCCTCTGTTGTAGATTGCTTGACAGTCAACTCATGGAGTTTCTTAGCCAAAGACTCTATAGTGGGAGAATTTACTGAACCAACCACACCATCGGCATGGGGTCTGTACTTAGGTTTCTTGACACTATGTGAAGGCTGCGGTGCCTCAGGTATGATTTCATATAGTATCCCAGACTGAGAGTATATCAAATCTAGCTGCTAGGCCCTGAGGATGGCCTCTTCCTCATTAGTTACTCCCGAGGTGGATACATCCTTAGATATATACGGCAATAAGGACTTAAGTAACCATTCTAACAAAAGCTTGGGAAGGATCGTTGCCTTGATGAGCCTCTTCCTCCTTCGCCACTCTTGGATATGATATGAAATGTGAATGGATTTGTCCTATCGAAAGGTGGACAATAAATATGTATCGGCATCATACCGGACATGAAGTTGGAAGTGGTTAAGGAACACATTAGCTAAGTCCCAAAAACTGTCAAATGCAGTAGAGGGAAATTCAATATACCACTTTGCTATGGAACTAGTCACAGTTCTTTGGAACAATCTCAACCAAATGGTGTCATTGTTCAGCGAGTTGAAAGAGCCCCATAAGTGAAAGGTGGTGATATGAGCCCTTGGGTCTTCACCAACTTTTCCCTTGAATTTTGGAATGTCTGAGGGTAGCTTGGTAGGGACAGGTGGCCAAGTGGCATCATGTCTCACCGGGTCATTCATTAACTTGGACAAATATGGCAAGTTTAAAGTTGCCAGGAATGGAAGTTTGGGCCTAACCGGAGCCTAAAAAGTATGAGTTTGGGAGGTAGAAAGACTTGCCCCCTGATTCTCAAATGTAAAGGCGGAGTTTCCCCCAGCTTTCGGTTGCAAAGTAGTTGGAATACTTTGAAATGGATTCCACCCATAAGCCAGTGGATTATTTGTGTGCAGTGTAGTGTATGTGGTTTGAGCCACTCCAGTTGAGACCGGAGTTTGGAAAATAGGAGCAGGTATCCCTTCGCTAAAAAGTGAGAAGGGAGAGCTCGTGAATGGGGCTGAAACTGAAGTTTGGAAACCTTAACCATAAGAGTTAGTATTTTCAAACTGCATCCCCATGTATGTAGGTGTAGGGCCTACATAAGGAGTGGATGGGGGAATGTGCCCCCATTCCACATGAAACCCTGGAAAAATGAAGAGGATCCAGCAAGAGCACTCTGAGCAGTGTGTGCAAAAGAGGGTGAAGAAAAAGGTACACTGGGGATCCTAGTGACCACCCCACAATAAGGTCGTACTACATTTGTGGAAACCAGTGGCTGAACCACCCAACCAACTGGAGTTAAAGGAGTAGCAGGTATATTTTTTCTAGGAGTACCAACTAGGTGAGGTGGCATTCCTTTAGTTGGAATGGTTGAGATGGGGGTAGATGGACCCTCTCCTGAGCTATCCATAAGTCTGCTCACAGGAACACTAATCACAGGTGAATCAAATGGAAGAACCTGGACAATCATAGGATCGTTTAAGTCAGTAAGAGGTGAATTAGAGTTTCTTGCAAACTCTTCAACCTGCAAGTCTTCTATCTCTACTGGGATTGTATCAACCTGGTTTTTCCTAAGTTCTGGTTCACTTGGAACTTCACTGATTTGTATTGGTTCAAAAGAACCGTTTGTATCTAATATTCATCTTTGAGGGGACGGTGGAGGCTCCACTATAGTGGCTAGAGGAAGGTTTTGCAACCTTCTTGACCTTCTAAGAGGTTGGTCCTCCATGGTTGAAAATTGACTCCTCACACACCCTAAGGCTGACTAAACACGAACAAACCACACAACAATCACTACAAAATTTCCTAAAGCCAAAACAGACACAAAGGGTATAAGATATGCTTTCCAAAAGAAAGCTAAGAGATAGTTACTTGGAATCCCTATAGATGTTCTTAGGCACAAGTGAAGGAATCACCCAACCGCCCTCCCACACCTTCTACCATGGTTACCTTCCAAGACTGTCCAAGGTCAACCAAAAATAGCCTTCCGGTGTACTTGTGTATGAACCCTAGATGCCAAAGAGACTAAAGGCTACCGCAACTATATTGACAGTATGGGGGGATAGTTGCAAGCTTGATTCGTGCACATGGGCAGGGTAGCAAACCCCGAAACCCTGTCAACACCAGCACCACATGGGGCCTAAGAGGTGGTATTGACAGAAGTCCCCAAATGTGCAAAAACCTTGGTCTATGCTTTGACAAGGAATCAGAGGGTTATCTCCTCAGTCCAAGCCTCCACGTGGCCTCGTGCTTAACTCCCGTTTGAGAGGATCTTCCCAAATACAATCAACATAGAAGATGATTTACCTATTGATTGGCCAACTACATCTAAAATCAAACACTTGTGGAGAGTTGAAACTCCCTAACCCATAAGTCTAGCAAAAGCTAGTTGGTGTAGGAACCTAAAAAATAAAACTTACTAATATTTTTTTAATTATATCGTTCATTTTAGAAGGTTGTTTTTAGTCAAAGGTAAATGGTGTTAAACAATGTGGCATAGACTCGATAAGCAAAATGATGTATAAAGCAAATTTCAAAGTAAATTGTGACTACTTAAACCAAATTTCTTTTCTTTTTGCAAATAGAAGCTAATGAATTTAAAACTAAATGTGAGAAAACTAAGACTTCTTTTTATAATTTTTGAATTTTTATTGAAAAATACTGAAAAGAAACGACTAAATGCAACTAAATGCAAAAGTATAAAATGTTTTTCTTCTCTTTTCAAAAACTTCAAAAACTACAAATGCAACTAAATGCAGATTTTGAGCAAGTTCAAATAATCAAAGCATATAAAAAGTGAAATAATGAATAAAGGACCTAAAATGACCTACTTAAACCAACATGAAGAAGACTCTAAAAAAACATGACTTGGAGAAACTATTGAACCCAAAGAGTCCACTAGATTCACAAAAGAAAAAGTGACAAACTGACACCACAAAACACAGCACAGAGTATAAAGCATCCAAGGCCCTGATCACTGACCTAGACACAAGCACTCAAACTTAGATACCAAGTAGGAGGACCACCTACACTTCACAATATGAAAGAAATTCAAACAAACAACTCAAAGTCTTGAAGAACAAGTAAACAATGTGACCCACAAACTTCTGACTCACAGAGTCATGCCATAAACAGAAGACTTCCAAACAACTAAAAAACCAAAGAGACAGGGACAAGCAAACACTATCCAACTTTTAGACTGCTACATGAAACATGCGACTGTGTATGCATGAAACCCGCGTACGACACGTGACTGTCTAGACAGCAACCCACGTGTACAAGTTCATACACGCGATTGTGCACAAAGCAACCCACGTGTACTGCTAAATTTTTTTTCAAAGAAAAAAGACTAGCAAAGACTTTTGGGCACACTACACTGTAAATCAAAAGCAAGATAAAAAGAATCACACTTAGAATCAGAGTCAGAAAAAAGACTAGTAAAGGGAACCTATAGGATGAACCCAAAGTAGGCTAGACTGCCAAGTGGAGTCGCCAGTTCTGTTGTACAGGACAATACACCCTTCTAACCTAGAGTCTGGGGTTACCAACTTACTAATAGACTTGCAGACAATCATCTTTTACAGAAAATGAAATGAGAATAGGAAGAGATTTTGGCTTACCCGGTTTATGACAGTTGATCCAAGCTTGGTCTTCTCCCGCTTCAATCTTCTCCAAAGATTCTAGGGATTCTTCTCTTTACCTGCAAAGAGCCAATTCTTCAAGCAATATCTCATACATATATATATATCAGAAGTTAGATAAACATATATTAATAATATAATTGACATCATTCATTAACCAATATACATGAGAAAAGCACAATACAAAGTTTGGAAGAAGAATTCTCTTTATTAACAAATAGTGAATAGGTGAGAATACAACCCAGCTTCTGACACAAGGACTCCTCTGCAACCGAGGACACTAATTTTTGCTGCTCCAAGACTCTGAAGGTATACCACCAGCATAACTTTTCTCTTCTAGAATTGATTCCTTAGCCTCATCCCAAGGCCTCTATTTATATATTGGGAAATAGAGTGGTTTCGAAGGTTAGGATGGTTGAGACAGTTGGGATAGTTATGGATTAAGGCCCAACTATTCTCATCTAATCACGATTTATATTTTTTAATGTCGAATTAAGGTACACGCGAGTGTTTATATAAGCAAGGCACGTATGACACACTTGTTTCTCATAGGGAATTCACATGTTCAATGTACACGCGGGTTGCAATGCACGTAGTCACATGTGACACATGAGTTGCAATGCACATAGTCACGTGTACAACCCTAGACTCAGAATAAAAATATATCAGGCTAGTCTGGAGATCATGCATCAATGGTCATGCACATCTATAGTGTTTTGGCCACTTCAATCCTAATTTTCCTTTTGTGTACTGACATAATGCATGTCAGCATTCGAATGGAGAAGTGCCATTTTGGCTGATAACACCTATGTAATTGGAGTATATTTGATATAATACTTGATGCTTGTGTGTATGGGCCACATGATGATCTAGTTACTTGGATGTATAAGCACATTCATGATTCTTTGATGATGTACATTTGTATGATGTTGTTATGTACTTTCATGATCTATATTTTGTACTCATGATGTTTGGAAGGGTGAAATACAAGCAATGGGAGCCTGGCATTGCTTGGTTTCATCTCATTTGGAGTAGTAGTTCAATTGTTGGTTTGAGAAATCAAACTGACCTTCAGTTGTTTGAGTTCATCTTTGGATAGAAGTGTTCTAGTTTCCTATGTGGGAGACCTTTTGAGAGATGGATTCAATTTTCACATGCGTGTTGTTCATGGAAATTCATCATAGACATTTCACACCAAGCATGTATCAGGATCATATGGGACCCTAGGATCATTTTTGGTCTCATTGGTTTCAATTTTGGGGGCAATAAGTAGCATTGGAGATTTAGTCAGCACTTGAGAAGATGATTGTAATCAGAGTAGTGCAGAAGAAAGCATGGTGGTTCCTCTCTAATATTTTCTTGGAATATTAAGAAATTAAAAGTTTGGTAACTTGGTACCAACTTCAAAGAATTATACAGAATGAAAAAGGGGTGAAAGTTCAGAAAAGGTTTCCAAAAGATGGAGGTAAAGATTATTTGCACAAATTTGGTTTTTATGGATTTTATTGAACCTTTTGGTGTTAATGGTGATGTTACAAGATATATCAGCATGCGCAATCCACGTATATTTACTTTTGGGAACAAAAAATTGCAGTACATGAGTGCCACTACTAAAATTGCAGCTAAAGAAAATTAATGAGCAGAACCATAACAGAGCACTTGGTGCAAAGGAAGGAGTACCAAATGAGGATGCCACTTGGGAATATGAAAATATATTGCAGCATACAAACTTGGAATTTCTTGAGTACAAGAAATATTGAGTGGGGAGGATTTTTCATGTCCCCAATTAAATAATTTCCAAATAAGACTATTTGCAAATAATGTTTCACCAACCTACTAGTTCCCTAGGTTGAGATGGAGACGTAAATTTTGTAATAAGGGGATATGGGACTCAAAAGGACTTTAGTTTACCATATTAACATTTATTTGGGTCACATAAATGATAAATTCTAAGAAAATAAGGTGGCATGAGTTCATGAAGACACTTGGAATCTTGTGGAGCCTTTGGGTGACTAGATTCCCCGCACACTTGGCATGATATTCATCCAAATTAGAAAAAATGGGTAATGTAAAATTATTGAATGGTTATGTGGTGTCAAATATAATATAATTATCGAAGGAATTCGAATTTGTAAAGGAGGGTAACTCCCATGTAAGAGGAAGATACTAGAAGACAAGGTGTGCCACTTGGAAGGAGATTCTATGCACTCTATGACAACAAATGGGAAGATTCTATGAAAAGTATGACAAATTCAGACCTGATTGATGACATATGAAAAATACGAAATTTTAGGGATAAAAATATCCACCAATAGGTATAATTTGGGATTTATAGGTATCCATTTGAATTGGGGAAAGAATTGGAGCATGAAGAGGAAGACAAGTGTCATGAAAGTTGCTAAACCACTAAGATGAGTTGGAGGAAGATCATGAAGGGAAATTAGACCTTAGGAGGCCTCATGAAGTTAATAAAATGATTTCATGAGGAATGAGAATATATTTTGATCATTTTTTAATTGGCCTTTGGCATTTTTTAGAGCTTTTGCTTGTCCATTGCACGGTGAGTGTTCACTCTCCTTGCTTGTGAACCAATTTCAAGGGAGTTGGATTCATTTCCAAGTTGGTTGATGGAGAGGCCATTCATACATCTCATGGGAGATTCATTAAGGAGTTTAATTTGAATTTTTAAGGTCCATATATTCTATTTCTCATCTATCTCCCCATTCTCGCATTCCTTCTTCTCCATTCCCCCACACTCTCATTTGATGGCGCACTTATTGGAGTGATTCTTCCACCTTGATGAGGATAGTTGATTACAAAGCTTTGATTTATTATGTATGGCTCTATAAAATCATATAAATATTCTCTATAAGTATAAATATCAGAAATATATGTATGAAAGGATCGCATTCCCCGTGCTCTTCAATAACTAGTTTTAATGGATTTGGCTTCAATATTGAAGTAGATTTATATCAGATTTCTATGAGGACATTTATATGAGTTTTATGATGATTTGGAAGCAATATATGATGTATGGATATTTAATATTATGTCCACATCATCTGTAATTAGAAATATCATAAATACATGTATGAAAATCTTGCATACGCATGCCCTTGTATCACTAGTCTTCATGGATTTTGGCTTCAATCTTGAAGTAGTTTTATACCAGATTTGTATGAGGGATCTTCTATGAGTTGGATGATGTTGTGAAATAGATATATGATGTTTAATATTTAATTTCATGTCCCTATGCTCTGTGGGTCTAAATCCAAGAAACTCATGTTTGAAAAGCTTGCATTGACGTACCATTGAATCACTAGTTTCCAAGACTTTGGATTCAATCTTGGAGGAGTATTGTATAATATTTGTAGGAGGGTTTTACTTTGTTTTTATAATTTTTTTGAAGACATTTTTATTCCATATATTACCACCATGTTTCATATTACTCTCAGAACCATACATTCTACCTTTCCTATGTCAAAGTGTAGCTAGTAATGCAAATTTCCCTTAGGTAATTTCTATGAAAGTTACCCTACAAATGTTGCAGACCATAATCCATCTGAATAAATTAATAAAAATGATTAAGGAAATTCATTGATGTATTATACTTATATACCTGTTCAAATTTTGGAGGGTCATACTTGATTTGGAGATCTAGTTTGGCCATCAACCTTGGGGGGATTTGAACATAATTTCCTAGTAATTTTGGTATTTTTGTAATTAGCCCCAAACAAGTTTGTAGAGGTATAAAGTCTGATACAAAGTATCCATAAAATAAATTGGGATATTTTAATACTCACCATACCATCTCATTTCAAATTCAAGACTATTTGGTGAAAGTTGGAACCCTCTAGAGTCATGACTAGTTAAGCTCGAATTTTGCCCAATTTGTGCATTTCTCCAAAATTTCCAAAAATGGAAATTATAGGCAAAATAGAGTCTATGTGGCATGGGCCTTACATTATCAGTCATTTCTTAGATAAATTCACATATGATTTAATATATTATGATGAGATACCTTTGGGAGAGCCCCGCAACAAGATCTACCTCAAAAAATACTATGCCTAGGTCATCTAGCATAGGTTCATTGTAAATATTGTTTATAGAGTGCTGTGTATTTTTGAAAAGTGTGGATTTAGTGTGAATACAAGATATGTTTTTTCACAACCATACTTATATAGTCCTATATTTAAATGGGCAGATGACCACCTATACCGGTTTTGCGGGTGGTGCTAATTGTTACATCTTGGACCTTGCGTCGACAGCTTGGGTATTGTAATCTCCTACAGGCGATCTGGAGACTTCATGGGGAACTTGTTTGGATCCCTCCACCAAAAATCTCGTAGAGTATCATGCGGTGATTGGATTTTTTATGGAATCCTTGGCTAATGGTGTAAGAGAAAATAGGGTTTACTTAGATTCAGAATTGGTAGTACATCAACACATTCCGAGACATTTAAACGTTGTGGCAGATTCATTAGCAAACTTTGTCTTATATTGGTATCTTATATTTGTAAATAAAAGTTTTTCATATATATATATAAAGTAAAGCTGATATATAAAAAGTACTGAAACATCAAGCTTTCAAATCACCTGAAGTTTGGGACTATCATAGTTTCAAAATATATATACATAGGGAAAAAATTGAAGCTTTGAAGCTTTCAGTGTAAATACAGTACAAAAATGAGGGAGCCACTATGGGTTAATCCTCATGATTTTTCTCATGGTAGCACATCAAGACCCGAGCCACTCTACGGAGTAGCCTCCTGAAGTGGCCTTAAACCCCTGCAGTCTGGCGCTGGTACCACCTAGGTAAATTTTCGATGGAAATATTAGGAATCCCCATAGTCAAATGCTATAGGTTCTCCTAAATATCCTTGAGCTCCTTATCCACCTCTGTGTGTCAAATCACCATCTCCTTGACTGCTCCTCACCTCTTGATAAGCGAAGCTCCAGCTAGATAGGAAGGCCCAATATCTGCATAAGACATTTTTTCACATCTCAGCATTACATCATAAAAATCAAATATAAAATTAAAAATATAGAAAAACATGGATAGTGGTTTCTTCCTTACCTCGGTCATTCCACTCCTCCCCATTTGTGAGTGGAAGGTCAGGATCCTCTCTAAATCTGGTCCTCGCATAGGCGTAGTTCTCTACCATCAAAATTTGTCTCCTCAGTCAACGAAAAAAGGTCGACCCATAGGTAATTCTGGGCCTCCTCCACCCCTATGGCGGGCCATGGAATCCACCCACCTACTCATACAAGGATATTCCACATCCAATATGCTCAATGTAACCTGATGTCTCATCAATGGTACCCTCTCTAAAAAGAAAGATACCACTATCGCCCCATAGCCGAATTGCTTCATCTCTCCTCTCCTTCATTTGGCCAGCTGGTCTTTCAAGCTGATCAGGAGACCCTCACTCCAGTTGAATATAGTAGGGGCCATGCACTCTACAACATACAACATGTGTGCCTATATGGTCAGGTGAGCCGACCTGGTTCCTGAAACCTTCTCAATGGTGAAGGCCATGGTCCTCAATGGTTTATCTATGATGTTCTTGATGGGAATTTTCCCACCTATAGAATGAGTCCCTATCGAGCAATGGTCATCGATGAGGTCATCTATGGATTGCTCACCTCCACGTGGTCATGTCAATACTATTGGTCTTCCCCTATGGGATAAACTAGTCAAGAAATAGATATCCTCTATATCTATTGTTAGAGTGTGAGTTCCAACCATGAAATGTTGTTGGTATGGATCCCACATGAGTGTCATGTGCTCTATCAAACGTACATACGCTCTCAGTCTTAGTATCAGGAAGAATTTGAGAATCCCACACTCACAGAGGGCCCTCAAATTAACTGGGTCATTGCTTACTTGGAGGTCTTCCAATTCATGTTGCCTCTCTTTTCGTATAACCATTTTGCCTCTGGTTTTTCCTACAAAAACATTTAAACATCTATTAGAAGCAATTTGGGATCATTTAAAGGAAACAAAAACAGCTTGAAATTGGTTATTTTTTTATTTTTTTGGGGAGCCTCGGCTGTTGGCACACTGTCTGCAGTAGAACAGAGCACCAACACCTTTTCTCCATATAGATAGAGCACCTTCAATGCCATTTTTTCTTTCGAGAGGTGCATCGATGCACCTCTCGAAAGGGAAAAAGGAACCATCCTGTATATGTTTTTGTCTCTTTGGATATTTTCCCACAAACTCAAAAATGACCCCCAAAACAAAAAAAATGCACCAATAAAAATAGAGGAATAAGGGTGAGCTCCTACATAGTTCGAGCGGTTCGAGCAGAGACGGTCCATAGCTCCCGAAATCTGCAGTTCAAAATCAACCCTTTTTCACCAATTTCACTCTTATTATGGTAAAAAAAATTCACAATGGTAAAACATTCACTATTTACCCCTTTGATAGTAATTTTGGTTTTTTATTTTAAATATTAAATCAAAATATTTTAACTTTTAGGGTTTTTACCATTTACTTTTTATAGTTTTATATTGAAATTGATCCTAACCTGATTTTTGAAGATTCTAGGTCATATTTATGAAGCATTATGGATATGTTGCAAGTTTCTTTTGTCTTTTTCACACTTTGGGCTAAGATGAAAAAATATCGAGCATCATTCATACCTTAGACATGCTCATTAAAATATAGTAAAAGGGTATCAAGTATAGATAGACCTTTCCAATGAGCTATTGAACACCCAAATCGGAGATCGTATGCAAAAGTTATGACCCCGGGAAGTTGACTGTTCAACTTACCACTGTGGGGCCGCAAACTTTATGATGGTTCATCTTCTAGGGTTACGTTTTGGATTTTTGGGGTTCTCACCTCATTCTTATTATAAATAGGCCCCTTTGGCCTCATTTTGGATTCATCTTGGCAGGATGAGCGTAGCAACCACATCTCTTCTTAGAGATAGCTACCACCATTCTAGCAATTGTATTACAGTCTATTCTATTTCCACAATTTAATAGAATATTTTTTTACTGTATCTCTGTTATCTTTGCAAAATGTTTATGATTATGATTCTGGATATGTTCTTTCATTTCGTTCACTCATAAATCTGGATCAGAACTTGTCTTCTTCACGCTTGTAAAAGTACTTAAAGAGTCGTCTTTTCGACGATAGTTTACCCCTTTTTCGGTTCTGATTGACTAATTACGAAAAAGGAATACTCTAGTTGACCTCAACTATAAGAGTTCTCTTGGCCATTGTTTTATACTTTTTCGGGCTCTAGGGACTAAATCATATCAAAACAGACCTTTTGGAGTCTCCTTCTGTCTTTGTTCAGAATATCTAAACATAAACGATACCGAGTTAACTTTCAATGGACTAATTAAATTAAACACTGAGAGACCCTCTTTTGGGAACAAACCTCTCCTTTTGCAGGTTTGTAAAATATATGAGAATGGACTCATCTTCTGATGAGCTACAACGAGCGTTTGTTACTATCTTTGGACTTGTAAAATGAAAAGAGGTACTCATCCTTCATGATGGGAAAATTAAGGGAATGGAGAATATATTTTCATTTGTATCAATGGAATCTCACAGTCCACCTTTGAACATGGCACCTGCCTACATTTTCATTTTCAAACAGTTGGGTATTCAGCTTGTCTTCGAGTTGATCCACTTTCGTGAGTCACCTAACTCCTTTGAGTCAATTCAACGAATGCATCACCATATCCTTGCATTACAACTGGTTTCTGTCTCGTCAAGTCAATGCTGCCAAGTCATTTGTCATGCCCCAATTTGTTCAAAGGATGTCTCTTTTGCAATCCAACTTGTCAGTAACTTTACCTTCCTATAAAATCGGTCATGTCTGAGACAATTTCATCACTTCAAAATCAACTATGTTCCATGTTTCATGTCGATTATAGGGGAAACATCATAGCCCTCCTTTGATGATTCTATTCCTTTCGAATTCAACACATAATCCAAGAGTTAGACATAGAAACCAAGTCAAGTACCTTGAATCATGCATGCCTCAATGGTAGGTTCCTCACTTTTGACAATGGGTTTTCATCAATGACCTCTAATTGAAATATTATATCAAGTGTTCGACTCCAAAACCCTTATTCATGCTTGAGAGAATGTACTAAGATACCTTGGGGATCATTGACATCAATGGTGATTTCCCTCGCACTTGTTAACAATATACATCAATGACTGGTAATCAAGTGGTTTCTACCATGTTTGACATCAAGACGTCTATTCATGTGGATATAATTGTATCATTTGGGGATTGGAATGAAGATCCTGAGTGGTTAGGTGTTCATCTGGTTAACTGTCTATCCTTAGGTTGTGATGGAAAATTATTTGAAGTCATGACATGGATCCACATTGTATGTTTGGTGGTTGTGTCCAGCATTGAGTTTAGATAACATGGATATACTTTGTGTGTTATGTATCCATGTTTTTCTTTCTACATTATTGATCATGGATCTATAGTGTATTCTTGGTAGCCATGACATGGTCATAGTCATGGATCTATAGTGTATTGGTATGCAGCCATGATTGAGTCAGATAAGTTAGTTACTAATCTAATGTCAGTTGTGAGCTCATCTCTCTTTTCCTCTGATGCCATATCAATGTCTAACAAAATATTTTACCTATCACATCATTCTAGCTTCATACTTTGGGGGGAATTAGGTTGCATCTGAAATATACACTGATTCCAAAACACCCTTCAAAGCACTTGGCAAGGGATTCTTTTGGATTTTTTTTCCCACTCTTGAGTAGGATGGTGCACTTTCTCTCTTATGACAGAGCGTCGGCTCTTGTTGATCATTGACATTAGGACCACCAAACCCTTTACCTTGTTCACAAGAAGCGTCAGCGCCTTTACCCTCTCTGCAAGAAGCACTGACATACTTAAAAAGGGAAAAAGAAAGTTTCGAGAAGCTTCCAAGCGAAATTTCTCATGGAGGAAGTTCCTATTAGTTAGGGAGAGTTGGCACTTTACCTCCTCACCCATAGGGATCATCCTCTATCCTCTTCGCAAAATATCTTATCTCATATGAGCCTCCCTTGGCCTATAAAAGAAGCCTTCATGGACCATGTGAGGGGAGACCAAGAGGAGCATCCTTATGCTATTGGATTGAAGTCTGGTATTGAGGCAATGTTGAGTGAGTGTGTTGAGCAAAGAGTTTTGTGAGTGAAGAGTTGTATGAACATGTCAAAGACCTTGTGGAGACAAAGCTATTGACATCAATGCTTTGGTTGTAGCTTTATCTTTCCATTTGATTAATACAAAAGTGTTTTCCTTTCCCATATTTGATTTTTGTTAATAACAGTCATTTATTTTTAGATTCCTTGATCACTAATATGGATTGTTAATCTATCTTGTTACTCTCGTCCTTTTTTTCTTGTTTGTGATGCTTCTTTGTAGGTACTATAGATAGCATGAAGAGCAGTGGAATAAATACCATAACATTCAGATCTGAGGTAAAAGAGTTGTTTATTCAAATATATTAACTATCTAGGGGAAGGATATACTGTTGTGGTGTTTTGTTCTAGACTTGTACCATACAGGCTAGAGGAACAAGCAGTGTCTGCATTGGTTGAATAATTCCTACAAACAAATCTCTAGTAGGAAAAATTTATATTTTTTCATTGATATTTTATTAATTATCAAAAAATATATTTACAAGCCAATAGGTCTCTTTCTTCACAAACTTCAAATCCCCTATTATTTACAGATTACATAATATATACAAAAATGATCCCATAACAAGCTTCTAACAAATATTACAAATATAGATAAATATGAGAAAGTTTTAGCCATAATCATTGGAATTACTTCATATTATGTTGTTTTCTTTACTATCTTTGAGAGGTATATATGCTCTTCGAATATTTTATATAAACATAATGCAGGATCTTTGCTAGTTTTTAATTCCTGCTTTATCCCCTATACCTTCTTGGGATCTACCCCAACTGTTAGAAGGTCTATTTCAGGCCTCTTCATTTGTGTCTACCAAGACTTATTGGATGTTTTTTTCTTTCTTGAGCTCCCCCTCCAATTTAGATATTTTTTTTCTAACTTTGCATTGGCCAAGGTTGCCTGCAACAGATCTGCATAGATCACCTCACTAGACTTTTTATGAAAATGTGGTTTATCAGGTGCATTAATTTAGTCCACCCTTATATTAAATTTTGATACCTTGTTCTCATATGCTAGTGCAATGTTTAATGTATTCTTCTCATGATCTCTAACCGTAATCAATGAAATTTTATTTTGGTCTTAATCTTAGCTTCCTCTGCACGAATATTTGAAAATTTTATTTGGCATTTCTAGGCATTAGAAAAAAAACCACAAACCCTAACATTTAATGTGTACTAAACATTTTTAATGCATGTTATATGTTTTGTAATTTAATATTGTACAATTATAAGTTGTCTTTGCCTCAAAATAATTTGTAAAATAGAAAGTACCATTGTCCTAGGGTGACAGGGGGAAGGGACCAACATCAGAGCAGTTCAGAGATCCTACTGAAGAAATGCTTAATAAGGAAGATATTTTTTTCTCCACTGACCCAACACAAATAATAAGGAATATCGTGATACAATTAAATGTCAAATTTGCTTCTTTGCTTTTAATTCATCAAAGGACAGAAGAGATAGATAAAGATGTTAAAGAATTGGTGCACCAGATTCATTTTTATGGGGTAAGCAAGATGTTTAGTTCTCACCTTTCTTTATTTATCATTCTAATTTTTATACTCTTTATTGGAATGGGGTTAGAGTGCACAAAGGGCGGTCCTGTCATCGACAGGAATGACGTCGACAAGGATAAAAGTCAACCCCAGAGGACAAAGAAATAGAAAAACAAGGATATTTTGGTTGAGTTAGTTAGCGATTGGTCAAGTATACCATTTTGTAACGACCTAGTGAGCCTATAAGTAGAGTCAAAATTGTAAATCTAACATTCATTATCTACTGGGAAACCTATGAACCTATGAAGAATTGATTACTAAGATTGTCTTTTGCGATAAATTTCTGGCACTGTTTGTATGAAGAATCTTCCTTATGAATTAAAGAGGTCGACATTTTGGATCTTCTACGTTGTAATGTCTTGTTCTAGTGGATTATGTTGCATATTTTTGGTATGAATTCTGCTTTATAGACTCTTTTATGCATCATTGGGTGAGATATGTGTCCATCTATGATGGATCAGATGGGTTGATGAATATGAGTTGATGAATGATTTTGATGCATATGTTATTTTCCCTTTAATGTTATGCAAATGATGCAAAGTATCATAGTACTTGTTAGTTTATATTTTGATATATTTGTCGATCTAAAACTGGGTAATGCAGATGTGAATCGTAATGATAGTAGGTTTTGTCGATCTAAATTTGGGTTAATGTTATCGTGAATCGTAATGATAAAGTAGATCTGGTTGATTGTGTGGCTGCACAGTATCTTGTTGTGATCCTATATTTCTAGGTAATGTTGCGATTGGGTAGAAGATAGTGTGAAGTCCTCTTCACACTATGGAAACTTGGTTTTTGCAGCCCTCCCTCAGACATCTTGGGTGATACTGCACCTAATCTGCAAGTGTAGTTGGAAATGGTAAAACATTTATAGGCCAATGTTTAGGGAGTCTATGTCGCTGGTTGTTGACAGCAGTGCGAAGTGAACGCCTGTCAATAGAACTGTGTCAACACTCTTATAAGTCATTTATAACAAATTTTTTTTATTTTTATAGGAGTATTTGTGAATTGTTGATCCTCAGGATGATCCTAGGGAGCTTGGTGTTGGTACCAATTCCATCCGTACACTGACACCATATCATATGGGCTTCCATTCTCACTCTCTGCATGTGACTGAATCACTAGTCACTCAAACCAGTACACTCCACATGGACGATGTCGGTATTGCACCCCTTGACCAAAGCACCCAAGAATGTGCACACGATGATGTGGATGAAGAACGTGACATTGGCAGTTTTGAGGTGTTCTTTCTTTGATATTCCCGTGTAACTAGCACAGGAACACTATTGGTTACCTTTTTGGTAAATCATGAGCTAATCCCTTTGAAAATAGACAAGTTTCCATCTATTTAAGAATAGTGTTTTAATTATTACATATGGTCTAATTATAATTTACATATAATCTGCGATCATTTTAAACTAAATATCGTATCATTTTGTAGGAAATGAAACATTTTATATACAGATGTGTTAGAACAATATTCCCATCATATGTATGCCATGGACCTTCATGTTGTTCTGCCTAGTGTTATTTAGTCTCCTAGTGCCTATTCTATTATCTTGGACCATAGTTCTCCACTTTTGGACCACTTATATTAGTGATATATCCATAAATCCTTGTTTTTCCACTTACCCACTCTTTTCCTTCTTTAAGGGAGTCAATGCACCCCTCTACCTTGCTTTTATGAGGGATTTATTGCATTTCCCTATTTTAAGGAGATGGGGTGCACCAACAGTCAACTTGTGCATTAATGGCCACAACTTATCCAATTACTCACCTCATGCGCCCTCCTAATGACTATGTTCACAACTATTTGACTATCCTAACCTCCTTTTAGTCCTTTATGTTCATTGGACCTCATTATGGCCCAATCTAGGAGTTACACTTTTCCTCATGTCAATGATGGGTGAATTAGTCCAATATAAGCCTCATTATTGTGAGCTACTCAACTCACCACTAAGCCTCTTGATTTTGTATCTTGAGAGCATATATATATTGTACTCAGCTTATTGAATAATATACAATGGAATATCAATCCACTTTAGTGTTTTAATATTGTGTTCTACTTAATATTTGCTTCATATTTCTTTTATTTTCCTGTCTTTCTCTTTGGTAAATTATAAGTGAAGCTTTCTCTAGTAATCTAGATCTAGGTTGGGATTGCACATGATTCACAACATACTATTGTGATGTTGTGCATTCCAAAATTTAACATGGTCTTAGATCCTATGGGGATTCTAGTCTTGCTTCCAATTTTTCAAATTTTTGTTTTGCACATGCCTACAATAGCTTCATGGATTCGAATGCAGTTCCTCTCCTCTCTCCATTCAACTATTTTGAGTGGAAGCCTAAAATGTATGCATATCTTAAGAGAAAATTTCTCTATGATGTGTCCATTGGGATGTGATCCAGGTAGATTCCTATGAAGATAAGTGTGTTTGTATTAATGATTGTGATAGAGCCTATGGAACTATGTGTCTAGATATACCTCCTACAATGTGTTATCTCATTGATTATGTTGAGTACCCATTTGAGCTTTGGATAAACATGTATAAAGCTCTTGGCATGGAGAAAGAAGATATCAACTATATGGAGAGAAAGAAAATGGGAACCTCCTCATGTTATCTCCCTCCAAAGGTCTTGGACTCATGCATTTCTCATTAAGTTGTTCAAAATGAAGAAGAAGAAGAATATAGAGATTCAACAAATGATATAGCTCAACTTTCTTCCTTTTTGGCTTCTTGTCTTTTCCAAGAAGCTTATTTTCATGAAGATAATATACGAGTTTCTTCAGCATCAATACTATTGAAGACATGTCTCTTGATTCCATTTATTTCTCCTCTATTTATTCTATTACAAAAGTTGAATATGGGTTTCTAGTTGGTGATCACAGTGAGCCTTCTCTAAAATATGGTTTTTCTTGACATGAGAGTATTGGTTTGAAATATGGTCAAGGATAAGCTTGGAATTCAATTGAAAATCTCTCATTTCTTCACACTCTTTTGATTCCTATGTATTACTACAACATGACTAGCATAATTTCTTCAAGTTCACTTGAATATAGAGAATACTTTGTCATCATAATGGTGCATTTGGGACTCTTGTTCCACCTTATTGGAGCTGATTACAACCTTCTTTATTCGAATTTGATGCTTCTAGAGCCTTATGATTTTCTTGGGATCACTTTCACCACCATTGGTTCTCTATCTCAAGCACCTTAAGTCTCTTTTGGACATGGAACCCTGGTTGGTTCGAAGTTCAAGTCTGAAGAGAAACCTTCGCTTTCCTATCAGTACATTTCAGTTGTTATACATAGTCCCATAATCCATCATGTAGTTGTACATATTCCTGAGTTGGTTGAGCACATTCCACTTCTTCCCAAGAATAATATTCCTCCAGACATACTCATTTAGTTTTGAGAGTATATAGGTTTTGGTTTCTCTTTCATGTCCATTTTTAACGAAGTATTTTCCCCATGTGGTTTTGCATCTTTCCTCAGTTCACATGGATCAATAATGTAAAGTGTGACCATAATCCTTTGTTGCTTGGGCCCTATTTTGTTGCTCACTACCATTTTGGCTCAATAGGGGATGATAGAACAATATTCCCATAATATGTATGCCATGGACCTTCATGTTGTTCTACCTAGTGTTATTTGGTCTCCTAGTGCCTGGTCTAGTGTCTTAGGCCATAGTTGTCCACTTTTGGACCACTTATACTAGTGATATATCCATAAATCCTTATTTTTCCACTTACACATTATTTTTATTCTTTTAGGGAATCAATGTGCCCCTCTACCTTGCTTTTATGAGGGAGTTATTGCATTTTTCTATTTTAAGGAATTGGAGCGTGTCAATGGTCAATGTGTGCATTAATGGCCACTACTTATCCAACTACTCACCTCATGCACCCTGCTAATTACTATGTTCACACCTATTTTACTATCCTAACCTCCTTTTGGTCCTTTATGTTCATTGAACCTCATTATGGACCAATCTCGTAGTTACACTTGGCCTCATGTCATTTATGGGTGAATTGGTCCAATCTAAGCCTCATTATTGTGAGCTACTCAAATCACCAATAAGCCTCTCGATTTTGTCTCTTGAGAGCATCCATATATTGTACTCAACTTATTAAATAATATACAATGGAAGATCAATCCACTTGAGTGTTTTAGTCTTGTGTTATACTTAATATTTGCTTCATATTTCTTATATTTCTTATATAGGGTTCTTCTACAAAAGAACACTAGGTATGAGCGTCCTCCAATGATTCTAGAGAAGGAGTGTTGTTAAGGAAAACACACCTTTATAACCTAGGGTCTCTAGGGTTACCAACGTACTAAGTTAACTTGTAGACAATCAGCCATTTCAGAATTTGAAATAGAAATAGGAAGAAATTAGGCATACCTTATTTATGACGATCGATCCTAGCTTTTCTTCTTCTCTTCAAATTGTTTCTACAGCTTCCATGGGATCTCCAATCACCTGCAAAGAGCAATACCTTTCCTACAATATCTTATATATTATATGAATGATTAATGAAATAACATGCTTATAATGAAACAATAACATAATTCATAAAACACAATATATAAGAGGGAAAAGACACAATATTGGAAGAAGGACTCTCTTTATTGATAAACAAGTGAGGTGAGATTACAACCCAACATCTGAGGCAAGTGCTCCTCTGCTAACCAAGGACATTGAGTTATGTTGCTCCAAGATATATGAAGGAAAACCACCAGCATAAATTTGTTGTATAACTTATGATTCATTAGCCTCAACCCCTACCCTCTTTTTATGCATGAGGAAAGAGAGAGGTTACGAAGGTTGAGATGGTTGAGGAAGTTGGGATAGTTGTGATTTAGGGCCCAACTGTCCTAGACTAATTGGGTTTATATTTTTTGAACTTGGATTAAGGCATACGTAACTATTAATGCTGGCAGGTCGCGTATGATACGCGACTTACTTAAGGGAAACCTGTGGGTGCAAGCCCTAATGATGTATATACGAGTTGCAATGTAAATACTCACGTATGATACATGGGTTGCAATGATAATAGTCATGTATTCTTCTTAATAGCCATACAAAAAATAGGTTAATCTGGTGAGGGAATGGTTCATCAAAGGTCATTCCCATCTATAGTGTTTGGGTTATTTCAATCCATTTTGTCCTTATGTGTACTAACACATTGGGTGTTAGTACTCGGACGGAGAAGTGCCATTTTACATTATAACAGAATCCCCCTAATGTGTGAGGTCATAGGGAAGCAATGGCCAAAATACATTACAATCTTTTAATCTTGGAGAACTCAGTTACCAAGGAAGCAGGGAGGTACCTGAAACAAACACATATCAAAGTCATATACAAAATCATATCTGAGGATTCCATGTTCAATAAAGCGAAACACTATCTCCTTTACAATATTTGATTACATCATATTATATAAGTAACAAGACCACGTATATTACAAAGGTGGATTGAAGCCACAATATACAATGATGAGTCTTCAAAATATGGAAGCAGTGTAGTTGAACATAACACAATATTGCAAAACTTAGGTTATTGAGGTGAACCTAAGGTCTTCGTCCAAATCCAAAGGAACCAGTACAATACCTACCATGTGAATAGATGTGCTGAAGTTGAACATGGAAGGAACTGAACAGAATGTCAGAAAAAGAGTGATACTAACAACTGAAGCAAAGGAGTTCACCAATAATGATAATGAATCCTAAGGTACCATCATCAAAACTCTATGTCTTCATCTTCAGGAGATGTTGATGAGAAACTGTAATGCGAGGAGGAAGGGAATGAATACTTCAATATATCACAAGAGTGACTAGGAAATCGGATACGGGAAGGTAGACACAAGTAATTCTCAGATAGGATAATGATGGGAATCATGATAATAATCATATGAAGGTACAGATCCTTAAACAGTGATCACAACACAGAGATGAACCAAGGAAAATGTTTACTTGCAGATAGGACAACTAGAATTATATGTCATGTAGGAGACATGATCATATTTCCCATGTATACAGGACAACTGGAGGAGTAAAAACTCGAAGTAATAGATGAGCTAGAAGTGTAAACTGAGACATGAGTATCAGAAAGTTCATACAGTGCTTTGTTCAAGGATGGCATGCTACCACTGTTTATAACCCAAAGAGAGTAATTCTTCCTTATATATTTTCTGTTAAATTTTAATGATTCCAGGAAAGTTAACTCAAGTCTCTCTTCATTGTTTTTACAAGCTTGAAGAGGGGAGAGAATAATGCTTGATAATGTCACTTATTCATGGATTTTATGAGCCTGAACTAGTACATGCTCGTTGTTGTTTTCATATTTTGAGAGTCAGAAAACTCCAAAGAAGACTCTAGGGGGGTGCTTTTTCATACAATTTAGTCTCCTGAGGCCAGAAAAGTATAAAACAATCCACAGAAGAACTCTCTTAGCTCCTAGAGGACTAAGGTATACATTTTTTGTACTTAGTAGACAAGGTCTGAAAAAAGGGTAAACTAATACCAGAGCGACGCACCTTCAGAAGTGGTAGATAACCTGAGTTTAACGAGTGTGAAGGAAGGCCAGATCACTCAGAAAGATCCATTTGATTACGAGAAATGGGGCTTACAACAGTAAACTCGATGCTTTGTTCTTTAGATTTTACGAGCATGACAAAGATATAAAGTATGCTCAGAATCATTTTCATGTTTAGGTCCAGAGCACGGAAAAAGAGAAACACAAGCTCATGTCAGGTGTTCCTTTTTCGTAAATTTAGTCCCTCGGGTCCAGAAAAGTGATAAATCTATGCCCAAAGATACTATTCTCAATTCCGCATAAAAGAGAGTATTCCTTTTTCCTAAATAATCCACAAGGCCGGAATCGTTCACTTTTTCTTAACGAGTTTGAATGAACAAGTTTACTCGAGAGTCCAGTCTATTTTCAAGAGTCAGACTAGGGCCTAAAGAAAACTCTATAAGGGCGGGGAGCCTTATAAACAGGGATAGCTCATAAAAAGATGTAAAATGAAGGCTCATTTTGTCATGAAAAAAAACTAAGAAGGATCCCACAAACCTAGCACAACTATGGCATGGGTACCAAAAAGACGGTAAGGTGTTCTAAACTAGGGTATCCATGACAAGGAGCCCCTATCCACAGAGTAACAATGATGTATACGAGGTAAAAAGTGGTTTGACACCATAGTCCATGGATGAAAAAGTGATCCTAGGGTTTAATGATGGATAATTTATAAGTGAAATATTAGCAATAATGGCCAAATCCTACCCTATATGTGGCAAAAAACAACGTTTTAGTGATCTCGGACCTGCTACAGTTAGAAAAAAACCACGGTATTAGTCCATACATTAAAAATTGATTTTAAACTATAGGAAATGGGTCAAAAAATTTAAATTTTTTCTATAAATAGTTCAAAAAAAAAATAGACATACCATTTGGAAAATTACTAAACTTGGCAAGTTTTACCTCTCAACTTCAGTTGATCTCCGAGGACAGACCGCTGCACTGAATCCAATTCTGCAAGTTGCAGGTTAATTATCTCTCCTTTCTCCTTCTTTCTATCCACTCCATTTTTAATTTTAGCATAAAATTTTATAGTTTTGTGCAAGCCCTAATAGGTTATGCAGAATACGTAGGTCTATTTTTATAGCAGTCGTGTATACGTGTTTTATACGCGAGTTGTCGTGAAGAAACTCGCGGATGACCCACGTTGTTCTGAAAGCATAGTCGTGTATGCTACGTGACTTGTAAAAAATTTAAACATGGCCAAAATCAAAAGAAATTGATGAGTTCTAATTATTGAAAATGGTCATTGGAAAAGTACAAAATGGTATTGGAGTGGAGCGAGAGAGAGCATGAAGACATGTATCAAGAGGCAATGTGGGATGCCCCAACTTTGCAAGCTTTGCAATAATGTGGCTTGCTGAAATTCTACTACACCTCTAGCATGAGGGCCAATGTCCACCTGCTAGAGACTCTTATCAATTATTGGGACCATGACCTTGGTCTTTTTGATCTACAAGGAGAGATCTTGGAGATTACAGTAGAGGCCATTTATTTCATTATAGGGATTTCTCGTCGAGGCATGCCCATAAACCTTGAGGGTACTGGTAGGGGTGGTGACCCTATGAGTGTTCAGGACTACATTGATACTTATTGCCCACTAGGTACAGAGAAGAAGGGGACATGTATCCCAATTGCTCAAATAACTAGCTTTCCATTACAAGTGATGATAAGCATGATGGTAAGGATTATCGGTTCTTCTTCACTACACTTGGCCACTCGGACTCAAAGACGAGTTGCATTGGAATGCATGCAAGGTATAGTGTTTGACTGGTGTTCGGGTATGATCTCGATCATGAAAAAACAACTCTTTTATTGCAAAAGAGGACGAAGGAAGAACTTTGGGTATGCAAGCATTTTGGTGTCGTTCTTCGAGAGAGAGTTCCTGCTCTCAGCCCTGTCGTAGCACTACCATCGCTCCCCCCCTCCAGCATAGACTTACTAGATTGGGAGATGTATTTCTCCATCCAGGTGGCGGAGGTTCAGTCCAAAGTGTTTATGATGATAATTTATATCTTTGGTGGGAAAGGCAAGTAACCACTCTCGAGCAATTTCCATACATCGGATTGGACTTCTGAGGAGACAATGACCTCGTCCTCTCGCCAGGGGAAGCATGGGGAGAGATAGGTATTTTTATCTTTTTATGTTATTTGAAATTTTTTATGAGTTTTAAACGTAAATTTATGTATATACATATGCATAAAAGTTTTTATCCTTTTTAAATGCAGATGTCGGACCTGTACACCCCGATGGGCATCCTAGGACCTTTGTACGGCCCACACAAGGTGGGGACCAGAGCATGTTATGATTTCTCAAGGGGAAGCTGGCCAGGCTAACCCAAGGTGTCCCTACCATGTGGATAGAGTGAATCTGTAACACCCCAGTTTTGACCCCATTTGCATTTAAATAAATGATGTAAATAATCATGGTGTGGAGCTCAAGGAAAAATCCCCACCATTGATTAGTGTTTATGTTTTGGCAATTAATGTTGGGCCGATGGTATTTTATGCTAACTGAACGTAATAAGTTTAGACATCATGTTAGAATTTCATTTTTATTTAAAAACCTATAGCTAGCTATGTCAACGCAACTAAATGAGATGGGGGCATGATTTTTCCCTAAGGATAAGGGAGTGGGGGATTGGAAGAGTGGGCAGAAATTCGAAATGGGCAGAGCACTGTTTCTAGAAAAATGTTTTTAAATATTCTTGGGCAAGCAAACATCAAAAATGACTACTTTTCCCTCACACAAGAACGTTTCACCTCCCCTCATGATTTTGACTATGTGTAACATTTTTGGGAAACCTATTCTGCATTCACGTAGCAGCCAACAAGCAAAAATGATTCTGAGTCTGGACCATTAGGGAATTTCTCATGGTCTGCATTTTTGTTTTTTTTGTTTTCAATTATGATTTTCCCTTGTTCGGCAATTTGTTTCCTTTCACGATTTATCCTGTCAGCTAGTTTTTCCTTGAATACGATTGCCCAAAATGGATTTGGTGTCTTTGAATTGAATGACCAGTAAATGGTTTGGTTTCTGTAAATGCAGCAGTCGGAATGGCTCTGGAAATGTTTAGAAATTCGTAAATTACTGTGTGCATGTGTAATTACTTGGCTTCTACTTACGTTTTGATAAATACTGGGACTGAGATCACTGTCTGTGCATCCATGTTTGGCATCTGAACTGATTTGGGCATTGGAAATGGAGTTTGGACTTTCTTGATAAACCTAGTGTGTGAAGGCACCTCGAACACCGATCTAGAGGGATGGTTTTTTTCTTTGTATACCCTGAATAACATTGGAAGGGAATGCATGGCCTAAGGGATTGTGTAGCAGAGAAGGGGATGCTTCCTTGTGTTGGGTGTGTAAGTGTTTAGAAGTCAGGTTAGATCTGGTGTGGGTGTTCATAGCTCTAGATTGAGATCGCTAACTTAGTAGTCAGTTTTTCCACATCCTTGGCAGCTTGTTAAACCCAACTGGTAGGATGTCTTGGCTGGTAGCCTGATAAACCCATCTGTTGGCTTGGTTGTGTCTCATGTGAATTTGGCTAAGTGTAAATCACTGCCTGTGTAAGTCTATTAAACCCAACTATGTTGGATTGACTGAGTTTTATTGTATCCTTGGGCTATGGGGAAAGTTTGCTAGTGTTCCTTATTCCTTGGGGAAAATCATGCCCATCTCAGGAGTGGTAGTGATGCTAAGATATTAAAGAGAACACTGGCATATGGTTGGGTGGAACGTTGCTGCAACATAGTTGGTTGTGGGACAAGCTCCTTTCAAGATAAGTATTATCTTATACATTTTGTTTTTTGCAACTGTAATTGTTTTATGAATTACTATGAACATGATGACTACTTGAATGAATGATTTTGCTTCTGCTATATGTTAATAACTTATCCATCTATGTATGTTTTATTTCAAATCATTTTTATATGTTATGTTCATGGGGCTTAGATTTCCCAGGTTGATAGATGTTAATCGCATCCTCTCCGCCGAGTAGAGGGTTGGGGAAGTGACAAGATCCCATTTATTATGCGGGAGTTTGTATTAGGGATTCCAATGACCTGGATATGCCTTCTTAGAAGGGTAGCTAGGGCCATTATTCATTACAAGGAGACCGAAGAGGTAGTTGCAGCTGAGGAGGCTAAGGAACAGGCTTAGATCTATAGGAATATATATGGATTACGATCCCATTTTTTGTATATTTATACAGTTATGACAGTATGTACAGATCAAAAACTTGATATATCTATGGAAATATTTTACATATATATATGTTTTTTCTGGTTATTTACATGTGTTTCAAAAATGCATCTATTATATTTATTTTACAAAGTTTGTGTTAAGTGCTAGTCTAATATGTAATTCACATAAGCATCAACAATTGTATTTTCATTCCTTGAAATGTGATTAAATGGAATTTATTCAAAGTTTCTTTCAAGTAATCTTACACACAAAAACTAACGTAGAAAAGTAGGGTTTCACACCTGATAATATCCATAGAGTTGGGAAACCACGAGTTGAGAGTCAAGTATGACCTCCAAATGGGTAATGCCATGTAGTGCAACATCCTATAACAACTCAATAACTACCATGTACTCAGCCATGCTATTAGTAGCAGGACCTAAGAAAGTGCCACCGGAGGCAACTAACTATCCTGAGGGTTAATAAATAACCCAAGCAGTTGAAGTTAGGTTACAAGTATGGCGGCTAGCACCATCCGCAAAACCTAAGAACCACTCAGCTGACATCTATAACAACCAACATATTTTATAAGAAACACTGACCAGCTAACTATTGTACATAAAAATACATACAATAAAAATACAAGAACAAGCACCATGCCTAAGCGTAATACTTCTTCATGTAGAGCCCATTTCTAGGCTTAGGCAACTTATTTCCATCATAATCAGTCAATTCATATGCTCCCTTTTTCAAAACCTTTGACAGAATGTAGGGACCTAACCACGTAGACTTGAATTTTCCTGCCCCCAAGGGCTCTTTGTCTTGATCCCAAAGCAAAAAAAGTTCCCTTTCAGAAAAAACTCTTGGATTAACTGATTTATCATATTGGTTCTTTACCCTATTCTTGTGAGCTTTGTTTGTTTTCAACGCATCTCTATGTCGTTCATCCATATTTTCTAAGTGAAGCAAACGCTCTTCTAGTTCTGTAGTGTTAGGAAGTACGTGAATAGCTATCTTCAGAGATGGAATCTCGCATTCGACTGGTGTGACTGATTCCACCCCGTGAACGAGTTGGAAAGGTGAAAATCCAATAGCAATCTTGACATTAGGCTGATACGCCCAAAGTGCAGGATATAGCATGATGTGCCAATTTGATCGACTTGTGTTAATGATATGCTTTAGAATAGTTTTCAAGGTTTTGTTAACTGCCCCTACTTGTCCATTCACTTGAGGGTAGAAGGAATATGAGTGATATTTCTTAAACCCTAGCATAGTAGTTAGCTCGGTCATCATACTATTCTGAAAGTGACTAGCATGGTTAGTGAAAATCTCCTCTGGTATACCAAAACGAGTAATGATTTGGTTAAATATGAAGTAAGCTGTCATTTCACCATCTGCTTTGAAGGTAGACATTGCCTATGCCCACTTTGTGAAGTAGTATACAACAAAATGATGTATTTATGCCCCCCAACAAAATATGGGTTGCACGTCACGTAATCCACCCCCCACTTAGTGAAGGGTCCCACCACAATGATGGGAAACAACAAAGAAGGATGCGATTGCATTTTTATGGTATAGATCTAACATGGATGACAACGCTTTACAGCCTCAACACAATCTTTGAAGATCGCGGGCCAGAAATAACCGACACGTAAAATATTATGGGTCGTTGCTAACCCAAATAACATTAGAGAGAATTTGAGGTCAAAAATGGGCCTCAAAAGGACCAAAATGTACTATAAAAATCAACCAATTACATTCTAGTAGATGACATCATCCCCCATGGTTGAGGTGGCATTGCATGAGTTAATAATGTTATTTGTCACATTTTCTATGGTGGATGAAATCCCATAGTTAACCAAGGTAGTGGTACAAGTACTTTTAAGTCATAAAGTGAAGTACTCATGATAAAAGTCATTTCACACTTTCTCATAAAATAATATTATTGTTATTTTCAAGTAAAGTACTCACAATTCACTTTCTCATCAAATAATATTATTGTCATTTTCAAGTAAAGTACTCATAATTCATAAAAATGTATTTTCACAATTTTTAATAAAATAATATATTGTCATTTTCATGTTTTTTAATTTTAAATTATATATTCACTCAATTGTATTTAATATCATAATGTCAAACTAATANACTCAAATTCTCTCTAATGATGACCCCCACACGCTTCGCTATGGGAATAATTTAGGACACACTCAACCTCCTCGTAGGTGAGGAACTGACGCAAAATAGAGTCTACCCCCCTTCGATATAAATTATCATCGATGATCATGTATTTTTTTGTATTGACACGTAATTTACACCGCTCTTCCTGCGAGAAGGATGCAGGACACTTCAAAGTCTGTAGATGTATAAGGATATATCCATACCAGGGATCAGAGGTGGAAATTAGAAATATATACTCATTTGGGAATGATTCATCTTCCACCACTACATTCTCTTCTGTAGGAAATTCTGATATAAGCTCTGCAAAAACTAAGGATTTTTTGGATTTAGCAGACTGGAAATCCAAGTCAAATTCTTGTAGAATGACTATCCACTTATTAAATTTTCCCCCGATTATGCGTCAAGAAAAAACATACTGAAAAGGATTTACATATGCCACCACTGTGGTTGTCCTCAGTAAAATGTAGTGACGCAGCCTCTGAACAGTATAGACAGTTGCTAATGCTAATTTCTCGACATGAGAGTATCTGAGCTTCAGACCAGCTAATGCATGACTGAGATAATAGACAACATCCTCTTGGATCTTTTCATCCTCCTGAACCAATACTACCCCATTAGTCGACTTTGACGCAGCCAGATACAATATAAAATATTTAGAGTAATCGGGTAGATGTAATAAAGGAGCTGACAGTAAAGTCTTTTTCAATGCCTCGAATGCAAGTTGTGTGATTTCATCCCATAGAAATGGGGTGTCCTCCTTCAGCAAGTGCATGAAACCTTTAGTTATCTTGGCATAATTGACTATAAAACACAGAAGAAAATTAGATTTCCCCTGTAGGCTCTAAATTTTCCTGACAGAATGAGGAGGAGGAAGATTTACAATAGCCTCAAATTTCAAAGGATCTAGTTGTATTCCTTTGTTTGATACAATAAACCCTAGGAGCCTCCCCGACTTGACGTAGAAAACACACTTATGGGGATTCAAGTGTATCTTATAATGTTTACATCATTCAAAGATCATATGAAGGTGATCTGGATGGTCCCTCAACTTACGAGAATGGGCAGGCAGATCATCCAAGTATGGCTCGACAATATTCTTGATGTTGTGGAAGGCAAAGTTCATTTCCTGTTGAAAGGTAGCTCTGACATTTTTCAAACTGAAGGGAATTTTCTTGCATGTGAAGGTACCCTAAGGAAAAATAAAAGCCATTTTATGTTGGTCTTCTGGCTTCATTTGGATTTGATTATATCCGAAAAATCCATCCATAGACGAAAATACTTCACTACCCACACAAGTATCAATGATCTGATCAATGAAGGGTGTGGGATAATTATCCATGTGACATGCTTTATTTAGGCCAAGAAAATCAATGCACACATGTATGGTCCCTTTTGATCAATAGGAACGTGATTTGACACCCATTCTGTCAGAACAATTGGGTAAATAAACCCTGCTTTTCCACCTCAGCCTTGATGGCTGCCGCTTTTTGTTGATTAATAGGTCGAAAGATTTTGTCGAATAGGTTTAGCATCAGGGTAAGTATGGATTTCATTTTCTATAATATATGGATCTATGTCTGGCATCTCCTCATATGACTAGGAAAACACGTCATGAAATTCCTTAAACAAGGCAGTATATATAGCAATCTCCTTTGGAGAGTAGTTTGGACCAATATGCACATTTTCTACGACGCCAAGGTTTGTAGAGATGTTGATTGGAATGGTAATAGATATAGTTGCCATATTCCCCTTAGCAAATATTCCCTCCTTTGGTAAAGGATTAATCGGTGAATCAACACCCTCCGCTAGTCTCACATGGAACTCTTGGTTTTCAATTCTGCTCAACTCTGAAAGAAAGTAGGATTTGTGGTGAAGGTCTTCACAAATATTATCTCACCCACTCATAGTTTCCAAAATGGCTTCATATGAAGGCAAAATCATGTCCAAGCATTCATATGAATATAAATATTTCTCCTCCCAAGCGGGCAGATAATATTCTTCCGAATCCTCTAAGACTATAGAAGGAGTCACGATAGAATCAACAATGGTGTTAACAACAGCTTGATAATCCACTTCCATTGCAAATAAGGGAACTTGAGGTTCATGACGAGAAGGAATGACCCAAGGATCAGTTCTATCGACAACCTTCATGATAGAATTCCCTACACTCGTAGAACCTAGATAGTTAATAGGTGCTGGGATATCAAATGTACCCATTAAAGATGCATACATTCCCACCCCTAAGCTCTCATTAGTTGGTTTGGTCTAATCGATCAAAGGTACAGTGGACTCTTAGCCTCCAAATGTCCCTTCTAAGTGAAACTGAGTTGGTCAATAGTAACCAACTTCCCTTCGTGTGGAAACACTACCACTCGAAGAACGATCGAGGCGATCACACACATGGTGTAAGTCCAGATTCTCCCTAATAGTAAGTTATAATACAATGGGGCATCAATCACTTCTACCTCAATAGCCATTGCTTTCCCTACCAACTTTATCTCAAAATATAGTAGGATACCATGTGGACAGAAAGACCTTCCATCAAAAGCAGTAAGTAGAGTGTTTGATGGAACTAACTCCAAAGAACCTAAGGCTTTCCAATAAGACATTGACATTACACACATGGAAGCACCTTCGTCAACAACTGTACATCCAATGGTTTTGCCTTCATGGACTACATCAATTGACAAATCCACATGATATGGCATGAAAATATTAACATCTGAAAGATTAAACTTTGCCAGCAGGCTTGATGAATCCATGCTTCCTAAAGTTGCTAAGAGGGCATCCCGCTGAGTAGGACAATTCTGTAACACTTTCAATGCCGACATTGCACAAGTATTTTGAGCCAAATATTCCACTATGGAATAGTTGGAAGAAGCCCTAGACTTAGGATTGTGAAATGATTTTTTAAAGACAACTTTCGGTATCTTAGGCATCGAATCAACAGGTTTCTCAATAGTGAGAGGGTTAGAAGTTTCACCAGTAGACTTACCCTTCTCGAGAGCGTCCGATTCATAATTATTGTTTCTTTTCTGGAGTAAGGTGCTAGATCGTACCATATTGATATAGTTTTGATCGGGAGGAGCACTAGAAGTCCCCCCAGTTACACTCTAAATAGAAGTTGTGTTCTGTCCTTAGGGAAATGGATCCTTCAGGACAGCCGGTTATTGATTTTTCAGCAACTTTTGAGCTTGTTCCATAAGAGGGAATTAATGATTTGGGTGGTCTCCCTGGCACAACTTGCAAGAAAAATTAATATTTTTCTTATCTTTTTTACCCCCATCGGCATTGTTTGTGGGTTTCTGTGTGTTTTGATTACCCTCACCCTTCTTCCCTTTCTTCCTTTTCCCACCGGGATGCTGATTTCCCTTCTGAGAAGACTGTGGAAAAACAATTGCACTTTGAGGTGAGGGGGTGGAAGCCTTTGCTGCCTCTGCTGCAGATTGCTTCATTGACAACTCATGGAGTTTCTTAGCTAGTGATTCTACAGTGGGTGAACTTACTAAACCATCCACACCATCTGCATGGGGTCTAGGCTTGGGTTTCTCTGCATTATTGGTATACCTCGGCGCCTCAGGTATGATTTCATACAAGATCCCAAACTAAGGATATATCAAGTCTAATTGTTGGGCCTTGAGGATAGCCTCTTCTTCTGTGGTCACCCCCAAAGTGGATATGTCCTTAGAGATATAAGGAAGTAAATATTTTAAGAACCACTCTAATAAAAAAACAGGAGGTATTGTGGCTTTAATAATCCTCTTTCATCTTCGCCACTCTTGGATGTGATTCAAGATATCCGTGGCCTTTTTTTTCTGAAAAGTCAACAGGAAGTTGAAAGTTATTAAGGAACAAAATTGCTAAAGAAAAACAAATATCATATGTAGCAGATGGAATTTCTATGTATCATTTTTCTGCAGCATGAGTCAAGGTTCTTTGGAAAAGCCTCAACCAAACGGAGACATTGTTCAGTGAGTTTGAAGAGAACCAAAGGTGAAAAGTGGTTATGTGTGCACCTGGATCTTCACCAAATATTCCTTCAAACTTAGGTATGTCTGAAGGTAACTTAATAGGTACAGGTTTCCATGCCCCACAAGATCATTCATCAACTTTGACAAGTCTGGCAAGTTTAAAGTTGCCAGCAAAGAAATATTTGGCCTAACCAGGGTCTGAAAATAAGGAGTTTGTGATGTATAAGGACCTACCCCAGCCATCGGTTGTGATATATTTGGACTAATTTGAAACATTATTCCACCTGAAATCCAGTGGATTACTTGTTTGTTGCAATTTCCCCTTTTTGTAATTTTATTAAAATGCCCAATTTTCCAATTTTTTCACAATTTTGGCTCTTGACTAGTTTTGATGTCTAGACCTCCAAATTGACCCAAATGCTTCCAAATTTTCTATGAAGGTACATGAATGATAATATAACTTAAATATAATTCTCATGTATGTTTTTTTACCTCCCAATTAATTCTTCAAACTTTTTTAATGTTCTTTTCAAAGTAGGAGTCTTTACTAGCAAATTGGGGCTCCAATTCCCCCTGGGTAATTGTCGGAAATGGCTTCACAAATGATCCCAAAGTCACTTGAATTTATGAAAAGAGGATGGATATGTGTAAGGGAACTTTTAAAAGTCTCATATGTATCATGGTTCATTTTATACATTATTTTATGACTCTTTCCAAAACAACTCCCAAGTCACAATTTCGACCCTTGGGGAAAATGAACCAAATCTTCTCCCAATGCAATAAAAATGAGTAAAATGGCTTCCAATGCTTAATGAATGAACATTAGAATTGAAATACACATTAATTAAATTCCATCCATCATACATTTATCATATATACATTCCTCCATTCTAAATAATAAGCATTACCGTGGCATATATCACAATGGAGTGGAAATGGTCATTGTTTGCTCATTAAAAGTCATTTTGACAGACAACCCTTGGGAATTTAGACTTGAAACTTTTTGAGAATCAATAAAATATAATATTTAACTCATTACAATCATAAATGGACAATGAGGATCTCTCCTTATTCAAATTCATCAGCATTACAATGGTTCACAACAAGATCGTGGGGAAACGACACTATTTCTTCATTGTTCAACACTTTTACATGAATTATTTTGGGTATTTAGACCTGAGAGTATTATAAACATTAAATACATATCATATACATCAGAAAATAATATAATAACATTATAACCTTCCTCAAAGATATCAATAGCTCACCCAAAGTGCAATCCCTCCATTGGCATGAATATGGTGTGAAAACTGGAAATAGTTGAGAGAGAGTGCTGCAATAGAAGAATCCACATTATTTCCTGTATCTTGAACCTGAAAATAAGACTCCATTAAATATACATGAGAGACCTAAGTGGCCTTTCCAAACACCAACTAGGATGGGAATCTTTCACCCTCGAAATTGGCTTAAGCAAGAAAACTAGTCATCCACTAGCTCTCACAATTCACAAATGACAATTTCACAAATGAGAAAATGATTCTTCTCATGGATGATCCCTATATTTTATAAACATTATTGTTATTCTAAGGTTCCAAATCCATCCATAAACCAAATCCAAGTCGAATTGGTGTGGCTTCTCATGCTATGCCATGTGGCCTCTCTCTTCACCTTCCCTCTTCTCCCAAATTTGAATAGGAGCCTCTTGGCCTTCTCCAACTCCCAATTTAGACCTTCAAGATGCTCTATTCATGCCTGAAATGTCATTATGTCAGTATTTCAGCCTTCATATCTGACTTGGGTCATAACTGTCATAGAATCTCCATCATTGGTTTCATAGCTGTCATAAATGTAAGGGGAATCTAGCCAAGTGTACATGAAACTCCCATTTGGCTCTTCCTCTCCCATGTAAGTTACAATTCATCCCAAATTAGACCTATGTAGTATATCTACAAGTATATTAACATTATAATCCATACAAAAACATTAGACTTCCCATATATTCAAGTTTGCAAGAGAAATATACCATTTAACATAGGAATTCTAGCTAGTGTGGGCCCCATAGTCTCCATGTGTCTTCATGCTCTATTGACACTTCCATTTTCTATTGTATTTATTTAATAATATCAATTATTAAATATTTATCCCCTTATAATGTCTGAACATCATTTATTACGCCCCTTAATTCAAATCTCAAAGCTTCCACCCCCAACCTAGGAAACTAGTGATTTTCCTCCTTGGCAATTATTTGACTTTTAGCATCGATTTGACAACTTTCATGAATATGGAAAATTTGATTTGGCCATTGTGACCCAATGCAAAATTTGGGACATTACAAATCCTCCCTTCCCAATATTTCTTGTCCTCAAGCAATTTCAAACATGGTTGTTGAAGAACCTACTTTATGTATGATTCTTTGATGTTGCCACTAAGCTTCCCACTTTGAGTCTTTGAGATTCCATGAATATTTCAGAGAGGAAATACCATGCTTTCTGCTGCACTACTCTGATTAAAATCACCTTATTAAGTGGGGAATCCATCTCCCATACTACTTTTTTCCCAAATAATTTGAAATCAATCGGACTAAAAACTATACCAAGGTCCCATTGCTTGCATTGCACTCCAATAATTAAGAGTGCTCTCCAACCCATACCATTTGAAAAGAGAATTCCTGGATCCCATTTTCTTGTATGCATTCTTCCAAACATCATGAGTGCATAATATATATCATCAAATTATATAAAAACATAATAATAATGTACATCAAGGAGGTGCCTCACCAATAAATCATGAAAGTGCTTATACCTCCCAATGAGTAGACTACCATTTTCCTAGTGCATACAAGCTTCAAGTGACCAATCAAATCTACTCCAATGGCATAGGTGAGGATCCCATGTCCCACTATTCTTCTCCAAAGATATATAATGTGCGTCAATATAATCATCCATGTGTTCTTTCATCCAAGGAGTGAATGAAGAACCTCCACCAAAATCTGA
This sequence comes from Pseudotsuga menziesii, assembly GCA_001517045.1. Lineage (NCBI taxonomy): Eukaryota > Viridiplantae > Streptophyta > Pinopsida > Pinales > Pinaceae > Pseudotsuga > Pseudotsuga menziesii. The sequence goes on from LPNX010112934.1 coordinate 243,593, forward strand.
ACCAAATAATGAGCAAAGAAAACATGAAGACTTCAAGTGGATCAAAGAAGTCTCATCAATACACCCATGAATATGTATATCATCATGAAATAATAGAGGATTTTTCTTCCAATAAGAATGTTCTTCAATCACATATCTCTTCACCCAAGTGTGTGATGAATTTCCTCCAACATCAAATAGACTAGGCAAGGAGAAAGGAAAATCACGAGTCTCCAAGTGACTCAAGTGAACATCATAGGTGCACCCATGTAGATTTGTATCATCATAATGTAAAAAAATATGCTACTGAAAATGTAAATAATAATGTGCTCCAACCATGTCATCATAAAATTTCAATCTAGGAGTTCCATACTCCTCATGTGGCACCATAAAAAATAACCCTTTCAGCCATACTTCATTAGGATGAATGCTGCAAAATTTGGAAGTGTAGGATGTAGGAGAAAGAACCAACTCACCCAAATGACCAGTAAGTGAAAAATTGTCATAATTTGAAGTATCCATAGGGGTAGGATTACTCACTTCCCTAGAAAATGCAAAAATTTCTTCATGGGTTGGTTCCAAGGTATTGGAATTATGCACTTCTTCAAAAATTGTGTAACCATTTTCAAGAGGGAACTCAAGTTCCTCCTCCACCATTACTAGTGATTGTATCTCATCAATATTATCTTCAAACACATCAATAACCTGCAATTTCCCATGGCTCTCATGATCCCTCATGTCATGATAATCGTCCAAACAATCTACCATTTGACCATCTGAAACATAGCAGGAAAAACAAGTGTCTTGCAACTTTTCAAGAAGTTGCTCATTTTGAATTATTAGCTTATCAATAACTTCATTATTCTTCAAGTAGTATTCATGTAACCATTCAATAATATCAATGACATGAAATTACCTTTGATCTTGCACATTGCTCTTTGGATCTTCTCCATGTCTTCAAGGAAGGATGGATCCTCCAAGGAAGTAGCTCTCCATCAAGAATTTGATACCAATGCTTGAGTGTCATGGAGTATGCCAAGGGCCTCTTGGATATTATTTTCATTCATATTTAAGGACAATTCAATAAAATGAGGCTCTTGAAAATGAACCTCCTCATCTTCTTCCTTATTTCTTGGACCAACTTCATGAAGCTCAAGTGGTGATGGGGAAGTTGATCTTGTTTCTTCTTCAACTACTACAAGGTCTTCATTTTCATCTTTAATGGAATTTTGTCTTGCAGCAACATTTTGAAATCTGATATCTATGTCACCAACATAGATTTGTGAGAACCCATCAGTAGGTACTCCTTCATAGTTCAAGCATGCATCGGCAAATGCTCTTTGTTTCATTTCCAAGGTAGCATGTGTCTCAAAATTATCTTCAGTATTTTCAATAAAAACTTATTCATACTCATGTGATGTCTCTTCATATTTTTTAGAGTCACTTTGGAGTGAATTTAGATCATCTTCATGCAATAATTCTTCTACTCCACCTATTTCAGAATTAGGTGGTTCATGGGTCTCCTTCATTTGCTCCTTCAAGCAAGCTGATGCATTTTTCTCCTTGGTTTTCTTAAAAGCAATATATTTTTCCCAACTTTGGATAGCCAAAAATTCAAATCCTTTCCTAATATTATTGTTCATGTATTCAAATATAGGTTCCATGTTTTTTATTATCTCCTCACCATCATATGAGGTTCTCTTTTCATGCCTAGTCATAGTTTCCAAAAAATTGCCTTCTTCTCCTACTTTTTTTTCCCTCTTCAACAAAAGCACTTTTGGTTTCAATATATAATGGTGGTACCTGAATTATTGTACTCATAAATATCAAACCACATCAGGTTCCAATATAATGCTCTGATACCACTATAATGTCCCCTTTTTGGAATTTTATTAAAATGCCCAATTTTCCAATTTTTTCACAATTTTGGCTCTTGACTAGTTTTGATGTCTAGACCTCCAAATTGACCCAAATGCTTCCAAATTTTCTCTGAAGGTACATGAATAATAATATAAATTAAATATAATTATCATGTATGTTTTTTTACCTCCCAATTAATTCTGCAAACTTGTTTAATGTTTTGTTCAAAGTAGGAGTCTTTACTAGCAAATTGGGGCTCCAATTCCGCTTGGGTAATTGCCGGAAATGGCTTCACAAATGATCCCAAAGTCACTTGAATTTATGAAAATAGGATGGTTATGTGTAAGGGAACTTTTAAAAGTCTCATATGCATCATGTTTCAGTTTATATAGTCTTTTATGACTCTTTCCAAAACAACTCCCAAGTCACAATTTCGACCCTTGGGGAAAATGCACCAAATCTTCTCCCAATGCAATAAAAATGAGTAAGATGGATTTCAATGATTAATTAATGAACATGAGACATTAAATAAACATTAATTATAGTACATCCATCATAAATTTATTATATATACATTCCTCCATTCGAAATAATAAGCATTACCATGGCATATATCAAAATGGAGTGGATATGGTCATTGTTTGCTCATTAAAAGTCATTTTGACAGAAAAAACTTGGGAATTTAGAATTGAATTTTTTTGATAATGAATAAAATATAATATTTAACTTATTACAATAATATATTGACAATGAGAGGCTCTTCCAATTCGAATTCATCAGCATTACAATGGTTCACAACAAGATAGTGGGGAAATGACACTATTTCTTCATTGTTCAACATTTGTACATGAATTATTTTGGGTATTTAGACCTGAGATTATTATAAACATGAAATAAATATCATATACATCATAACATAATATAATGATAAATATAATCTTCCCCAAAGAGATCAATAGCTCACCCAAAGCGCAATCCCTCCATTGGCATGAATATGGTGTGAAAACTGGAAATAGTTGAGAGAGAGTGCTGCAATAGAAGAATCCACATTATTTCCTGTATATTGAACCTGAAAATAAGACTCCATTAAATCTACATGAGATACCTAAGTGGCCTTTCCAAACACCAACTAGGATGGGAATCTTTCACCCTCGAAATTGGCTTAAGCAAGAAAACTAGTCATCCACTAGCTCTCACAATTCACAAATGACAATTTCACAAATGAGCAAATTATTCTTCTCATGGCTGATCCCTGTATTTTATAAACATTATTGGTATTCTAAGGTTCCAAATCCAAGTCGAATTGGTGTGGATTCTCATGCTATGCCATGTGGCCTCTCTCTTCACCTTCCGTCTTCTCCCAAATTTGAGTAGGAGCCTCTTGGCCTTCTCCAACTCCCAATTTCGACCTCCAAGATGCTCTATTCAGGCCTGACATGTCAGTATGTCAGTATTTCAGCCTTCATATTTGACTTGGGTCATAAATTTCATAGAATCTCCATCATTGGTGTCATAGCTGTCATAAATGTAAGGGGAATCTAACCAAGTGTACATGAAACTCCCATTTGGCTCTTCCTCTCCCATGTAAGTTACAATTCATCCAAAATTATACCTATCAAGTATATGGACAATTATATTAAAATTATAATCCATAAAAAAACATTAGACTTCCCATATATTCAAATTTGCAAGAGAAAGATACCATTTAACATAGGAATTCTAGCTAGTGTGGGCCCCATAGTCTCCATGTGTCTTCATGCTCTATTGCCACTTCCATTTTCTCTTGTATTTATTTAATAATATCAATTATTAAATATTTATCCCCTTATAATGTCTAAAAATCATTTATTATCCCCCTTATTCCAAATCTCAAAGCTTCCACCCCCAACCTAGGAAACTAGTGATTTTCCTCCTTGGCATTTATTTGACTTTTAGCATCCATTTGAAAAATTTCATGAACATGGAAAATGTGATTTGGAAATTGTGACCCAATTCCAAATTTGAGACATTACAAATCCTCCCTTCCCAATATTGCTTTTCCTCAAGCAATTTCAAACATGGTTGTTGAAGAACCTGCTTTCTGTATGATTCTTTGAAGTTGCCACTAAGCTTCCCACTTTGAGTCTTTGAGATTCCATGAAGATTTCAGAGAGGAACTACCATGCTTGCTGATGCAATACTCTGATTAACATCACCTTATTAAGTGGGGAATCCATCTCCCATATTGCTTGTTTCCCAAAAAATTTGAAATCAATCGGACTAAAAACTATACTAGGGTCCCATTGCTTGCATTGCACTGCAGTAATTAAGAGTGCTCTCCAACCCATACCATTTGAAAAGAGAATTCCTCGATCCCATTTTCTTGTATGCATTCTTCCAAACATCATGAGTGCATAATATATATCATCAAAGTATATAAAAACATAATAAGAATGTACATCAAGGACATGCCTCACCAATAAATCATGAAAGTGCTTATACCTCCCAATGAGTAGAATACCATTTTCCAAGTGCATACAAGATTCAAGTGACCAATCAAATCTACTCCAATGAAATAGGTGAGGATCCCATGTCCCACTATTCTTCTCCAAAGATATATAATGTGCATCAATATAATCAGCCATGTGTTCTTTCATCCAAGGAGTGAATGAAGAACCTCCACCAAAATATGAACCAAATAATGAGCAAATAAAACATGAAGACTTCAAGTGGATCAAAGAAGTCTCATCAATACACCCATGAATATTTATATCATCATGAAATAATATAGGATTTCTCTTGCAATAAGAATGTTCTTCAATCACATATCTCTTCACCCAAGTGTGTGATGAATTTCCTCCAACATCAAATAGACTAGGCAAGGAGAAAGGAAAATCATGTCTCCAAGTGACTCAAGTGAGCATCATAGGTGCACCCATGTAGATGTGTATCATCATAATGTAAAAAAATATGCGGCTGAAAATGTAAATAATAATGTGCTCCAACAATGTCATCATAAAAATTCAATCTAGGAGTTCCATACTCCTCATGTGGCACCATAAAAAGGAACCCTTTCACCCATACTTCATTAGGATGAATGCTGCAAAATTTGGAAGTGTAGGATGTAGGAGAAAGAACCAACTCACCCAAATGATTAGTAAGTGAAAAATTGCCATAATTCAAAGTATCCATATGGGTAGGATTATTCACCTCCCTAGAAAATGCAAAAATTTATTCATGGGTTGGTTCCAAGGTATTGGAATTATGCACTTCTTCAAAAATTGTGTAACCATTTTCAAGAGGCAGCTCAAGTTCCTCCTCCACCGTTACTAGTGATTGTATATCATCAATATTATCTTCAAACACATCAAGAACCTGCAATTTCCCATGGCTCTTATGAGCCCTAATTTCATGAGAATCCTCCAAACAATCTACCCTTTGACCATCTGAAACATAGGAGTAAAAACAAGTGTCTTGCAACTTTTCAAGAAGTTGCTCATTTTGAATTGTGAGCTTATCAATAACTTCATTATTCTTCAAGTAGGATTCATGTAACCATTCAATAAGCTCAATGAATTTTTTTCTATAAAAAATCAAAGACATGAAATTACCTTTGATGTTGCACATTGCTCTTAGGATCTTCTCCATGTCTTCAAGGAAGGATGGATCCTCCAAGGAAGTAGCTCTCCAACAAGAATTTGATACCAATGCTTAAGTGTCATGGAGTATGATAAGGGCCTCTTGGATCTTATTTTCATTCATCTTTAAGGACCCTTCAAGAAAATGAGGCTCTTGCAAATGAACCTCCTCATATTCTTCCTTCTTGCTTGGACCAACTTCATGAAGCTCAAGTGGTGATGGGGAAGTTGATCTTGTTTCTTCTTCAACTGCTACAACGTCTTCATTTTCATCTTTAATGGAATTATGGCTTGCAGAAACATTTTTAAATCTGATATCTATGTCACCAACATATATTTTTGAGAACCCATCAGTAGGTACTCCTTTATAGTTCAAGCATTGATCAGTAGATGCTCTTTGTTTCATTTCCAAGGTAGCATGTGTCTCAAAATTATCTTCAGTATTTTCAATAAAAACTTCTTCATACTCATGTGATGTCTCTTCATATTTTTAAGAGTCACTTGGGAGTGAATTTAGATCATATTCATGCAATAATTCTTCTACTCCACCTATTTCAGAACTAGGTGGTTCATGGGTCTCCTCCGTTTTCTCCTTCAAGCAAGCTGATGCATTTTTCTCCTTGGTTTTCTTAAAATCAATATATTTTTCCCAACTTTGGATAGCCAAAAATTCAAATCCTTTCCTAATATTCTTGGTCATGTATTCAGATATAGGTTCCATGCTTTTTATTATCTCCTCACCATCATATGAGGTTCTCTTTTCATGTCTAGTCATAGTTTCCAAAAAAATGCCTTCTTCTCCTACTTTTTTTTTCCTCTTCAACAAAAGCACTTTTGGTTTCAATATATAATGGTGGTACCTGAATTATTGTACTCATAAATATCAAACCACATCTGGTGCCAATATCATGCTCTGATACCACTGTAATGCCCCCTTTTTGGAATTTTATTAAAATGCTCAATTTTGGCTCTTGACTAGTTTTGATGTCTAGACCTCCAAATTGACCCAAATGCTTCCAAATTTTCTATGAAGGTATATTAATGATAATATAACTTAAATATAATTATAATGTATGTTTTATAACCTCCCAATTAATTTTGCAAACTTTTTTATTGTTCTGTTCAAAGTAGGAGTCTTTACTAGCAAATTGGGCCTCCAACTCCCCCTGGGTAATTGTCGGAAATGGCTTCACAAATGATCCCAAAGTAACTTGAATTTATGAAAAGAGGATGGTTATGTGTAAGGTACCTTTTCAAAGTCTCATATGCATCAATTTTCAGTTTATACAGTCTGTTATGACTCTTTCCAAAACAACTCCCAAGTCACAATTTTGACCCTTGGGGAAAATGCACCAAATCTTCTTCCAATGCAATAAAAATGAGTAAAATGGATTCCAATGATTAATTAATGAAAATTATACTTGAAATACACATTAATTATAGTCAATCCATCATACATTTATCAGATATACATTCTTCCATTCGAAATAATAAACATTACCATGGCATATATCAAAATGGAGTGGAAATGGTCATTGTTTGCTCATTAAAAGTCATTTTGACAGACAACCCTTTGGAATTTCGACTTGAAACTTTTTGAGAATGAATAAAATATAATATTTAACTAATTACAATCATAAATGGATAATGAGAGGCTCTCCCAATTCGAATTCATCAGCATTACAATGGTTCACAACAAGATAGTGGGGAAATGACACTATTTCTTCATTGTTCAACATTTTGACATGAATTATTTTGGGTATTTAGAACTGAGAGTATTATAAACATGAAATAAAGAGAATATACATCAGAAAATAAGATAATGAGCATTAGAATATTCCCCAAAGAGATCAATATCTCACCCAAAGCGCAATCCCTCCATTGGCATGAATATGGTGTGAAAACTGGAAATAGTTGAGAGAGAGTGCTGCAATAGAAGAATCCACATTATTTCATGTAGATTACACCTAAAAATAAGACTCCATTAAATCTCCATGCAATACCTGAGTGGCCTTTCCAAACACCAACTAGGATGGGAATCTTTCACCCTCGAAATTGGCTTAAGCAAGAAAACTAGTCATCCACTAGCTATCACAATTCACAAATGATAATTTCAAAAATGAGCAAAATATTCTTCTCATGGATGATACTTGTATTTTATAAAAATTATTGGTATTCTAAGCTTCCAAATCCATCCATAAACCAAAGGCAAGTCGAATTGGTGTGGCTTCTCATGCTATGCCATGTGGCCTCTCTCTTCACCTTCCCTCTTCTCCCAAATTTGAGTTGGAGCCTCTTGGCCTTATCCAACTCCCAATATAGACCTCCAAGATTCTCTATTCATGCCTGAAATGTCATTATTTCAGTATGTCAGCCTTCAGATCTGACTTGGGTCATAACTGTCATAGAATCTCCATCATTGGTGTCATAGCTGTCATAAATGTAAGGGTAATCTAGCCAATTGTACATGAAACTCCCATTTGGCTCTTCCTCTCCCATGTAAGTTAAAATTCATCCCAAATTAGACCTATGAAGTATATGGACAAGTATATTAACATTATAATCCATACAAAAACATTATACTTCCCATATATTCAAATTTACAAGAGAAAGATATCATTTAACATAGGAATTTTATCTAATGTGGGCCCCATAGTCTCCATGTGTATTCATGCTCTATTGCCACTTCCATTTTCTATTGTATTTATTTAATAATATCAATTACTAAATATTTATCCCCTTATAATGTCTAAACATCATTTAGTATCCCCCTTATTCCAAATCTCAAAGCTTCCACCCCCAACCTAGGAAACTAGTGATTTTCCTCCTTGGCAATTATTTGACTTTTAGCATCCCTTTGAAAACTTTCATGAATATGGAAAATGTGATTTGGCCATTGTGACCCAATGCCAAATTTGGGACATTACATTTGTGGTGCACTATAAGTGGTTTGGACTGCTCCAAATGAAACTCGAGTTTGAAAAACAGGAGTAGGTATCCCTCCACTGAAAAACAAAAAGGGAGAGCTCGTGAAAGGGGCCGAAACTAGTGTCTAAAAGTTCTGATCAAAAGAATTTGTGTTTCTAGACTGCATGCCCACATATGCAGGGGTAGGACCTACATAAGGAGTGGATTGGGGGAATATGCCCTGTTAACCCAAAAATCCCCCACTAAGCTCTCAATTGTCTACACCACCCAAGGACACCATCTCACGACCCTCATATCCCTCCATTAGACCCCCACACCCTCAAAATAGCCTAAGGATGAAGAAAAGGGCTTAAAAACCCAAAAAAAGAGCCCAAAATAGCCTCCTAGGAGCTAAATCCCTCAAAAAGGGGCTAAAACCCTAAAAGGGGCTAAAGTTGGGGCGAAATGGGATAAAATCCCAAAAAAGGGGCTAAAGCCCTGACCAAGGACTTAAAACCCTAAAAACCCTTGGAAAAGCTATAAAAGGAGGGTGGGGGGTCACTCTCAAAACACTCCTCCCTTGCATACTGTTATGCTGCCCAAGTGGATTCCTTGAGACACATTTGCCTCTCAAGCCACCCACACTCCCTCTCCTCCATTCCCATTGAGCCATTGCTCCCCATTCAAGAGAGAGGAGTTCTTCCACAAGCTAGGTCATGGTGGCCCATTTCCACTAGAGAAGGTATAACCATGTTTCATGTTTTATTTCTTAGTTGTTTAGTTTGCTTTGATTTCTAACCCCTATTTCATTTGCAGGTTTTGCTTAGCATTGTTTTGCAAGTTATTGTAGCTTAGTCTTTGCTTGCAGGTATTTGGAGGTAGAACCCTAACCCATGTTTATAGAGGGTTTCACCAATGCTTTCATCATTTCCATCTTTGCTTAGTTTACTTTACTTCCATTTACCTTACATTTTTATTTTCTGCTCATAGTTTAGCTTTCGTTTCTGTTATTTACATTTTCGTTTCGTTTTTCAGCATTTACCATTAACAGGAACCTACCCTTCTGCTCTATAGGAATAAGGGAGCCATTCCTACCCCTATAGCAGGGAGAACTCCTTGCTATAGTACTAGCAACCATACCGGGTCGATCCCACAGGATCCCTGGGTTTATTTTTCAAAGTTTTAGTTTTTAGTTCTGTTTTTTTCCCTAGTTTAGTTTTCTATTAAATATATCTTATATTCTTGTTTATTTACATTTCTAGTTATTTTTGAGCCTCCTTAAGTCCAATCTAAGCCCATTTGGCCATAGTACCAGTTACTGTTGGCCATTCTGTGGTTTGCAAATCACTCAACTGTGCAAAAACGACCGAACTGGATTTCTGAAAATTTACCTATGTTCAGGCTCTTTTTATGCCTAAATAGTTGATCCATTTGAGAATATTCCCATGATTAGGGGTAAAAGGGCCCGTTTTCGAAGTGGGTTTTCAACCGTTTGAGGTAATTCCTCCCGGTTTGATCAGAATCCACTTCGCAAAAATAGGACTTTTATAGGTGCGCGACCCATTTTTGGGCTTCACTATTTGCTTTCATAGGGACTGTCAGTGTGGCTCAACCACCTCTATCCAGCACACCATTTCAATTTCAATTTCTGTTTCTGTTTTCAGCAATTTATTTCATGAACAATGTGTTAATGTCAAGTAAATGATTATGGCTTAATAAAATGAACCTAGTCTAACTAAAATCAACTTAAAAACATATTGTCTTGTTTCCCCTTCCTCCTCTACCCAGTCATCACCCTCTGGGGTATTTTGGGATACAACGAAAGGCAAGATCATATAGATCTAGGCACTCCACTATATTTTTCCAAACCATTAAAACTGGGTGACCTGGAAGGTAGAGGGGGTAGAGAAGGAGGGCTTCTCATGGCGCTAAGCGTCCTCCCTATTGACCAACCTAGCATACGGGAGGTGACCTGAGGATCTACGGATGGGATTAGTCCCATTGTGTTGAGAGCCCAGTAGCTTCTCTTGGTTGAAGAGGAATATCAGTGTGACGTAGGCATCTTGTTAGGCCGGAAAACATTCAGGGTTAATCACTGTATTTGTTAAACAATTTCTAATTATTTATGCTTGCATACACAACCACAATGACATGAACTCTACCATGATGAATTCATAAACCATTTGCAGCAACCAAATACCATAAAAACAAACAAACAAATACACCTTACCAACTAATTAACCCAACTCAGTTCATGACACTGAGTGAGCCTTAAAATTTACTAATTTACACTAAGTACAAACAACTCTGCAGTCTTTGAGGACATAAGTCCCTGACTGCTTCAACTGTGGGAAGTACTTGGGCTCTACCTAGAAATTCATTGTGAAGAGTACCATAGGAACCCCAAAGTAGTTGGCTGCTGAGAGGAATTTCCAAGTGAAATGGGAAACGACCCCTTTCGATTGAGTAGAAACACCTGTGAGGAACAAGGCAAGCACTGTCTTCTGGCAGTCTTCGTGGTCGAGAGACCACCTTCAGCCAATAGGAAGCCACTGAAATCGGGGTCCAAATCTCATTCCCACCAGTTTAATACATAAAATCAAACACAATTGATCCTCCACACTCTTCCTCACGCCTAAGAGGCGAACCACCACCATTCAGAACACTCGATCGACACCGTCGAAGCCGTTCTCAGCGATCTCCCACACCATCAGAGGGGCACACAGCCTTTGATTCTAATTCAAACCCATATCAGTCTGAACCAAACCTCCACACCGCACCATCAAGCCCCATGGCTAGTGCAAATCCGGATCCATTTTTCGCCATACCCATAGCAAGTGGACCCATGTCCACATCACAACCTATCACCCACAACCTGGCAAGTGGCCCAAGCACAGTCATGCAAACTGTCATTAGTCAGTTTCCACAAACTATAGTGACCAGCCAAGCTAGCTCACTTGCAGCACACGGGGGCAGTGGCCCTTCCACCCACACTACCCCTCCTACCACACAGCGAGGTATCGAACCGTCCACTTACATTGCCCCTACTATCATACATGGGGGAAATGTCCCCACCACTCATATTATCCCACCCACAACACTTGGGGGCATTGGCCCATCCGTAATGGTGCCACCGCAAGCACCCCTAGCTGTGTAGATGCATTATGCACTTGCAAACCCCACCCCCATCGCAGCCCCATCCCACATCAACTTGGGGTCAAATATGCCCTTCATGGCTTGTCTTAACTTGCCTGATTTGGCTATATTAATGAACAACCCCATCCACCACCAATATTTTTGGCCACCCATGCTAACTAAGCTACCATCAAACATCCCCAAGTTTGAAGGCAAAGCAGGGGAATGTCCCCAAAACCACATAATGGCATTCCATCTATGGTGCTCATCCAACAGCATCGTAGATGACTCCATCAGGCTGAGGCTATTCCAATGCACCCTTACAGGTGCTGCAGCCAAATGGTACATTGAGCTGCTGTAAGCCAAGTATCCGGACTTTAACTCCTTAGCCTTCATGTTCCTATAGTATTTCCAAATCCCCGTAGATATGACAAGGGGGTGGAGATCCTGCTATCCTATCGTCAAAGCACTGCCACTCATATAACTGACCATATCCATGAGTGGCGGTGACATCGCAGTCTATGCAAAATCCAACTTGACGATAGGATCTTCTTGGATTGGTTCCTTAAGACCTTGCTCCCGCCCATAGCAAAGGATGTCGTATCCGAATGTCCCCAATCCGAAGAAGAGGCCATATTGAAGGCCCAATAGTTTGACCTTATCTATGCTTAGTCTAGATACTTGTACACTATCATTCCAGACGCCCCCCGTTTGAGTACCTCCTACCATGACGCACCGGGGGCATCCCACGCTGTGGATGACATCATGGGGTCAGTCTCCCAATAGCCATAGCCTCGACCGACACCACCTGCCATTACATCACAACCAAGCAACACTGCTAGTGTTTCTTACAAAAAACAAGCTCCAGAATACACAAGAATGATGTCTCAATCTGGAGCAACAACTTCCTATGCACAACCTGTGCCACCACAGCAGGATCAGGCCATGGCTTGGCCAGCACAATAGTATATAGGGCAAATGCCCACATTTGTGGCACCACCACCCCCACAAATCTACTATGCATCGCCAGTGCAAATAATTCAAGCCCCCGTCCCTGCCCCACCCGCTCCATTGGGACAAGTGTTTGCACATCAAAACCGTCCCAACTAGCCTACCCCCAATAATCAACAAGAGCAAGCTAAAAATAACCGACCCCGTAACTAAGGAAATAACCAACCGTAGGGAGGCAGTCGACAACCAAACCCTCCCAACAATGTCACGGCTAACCGGCTATCCCAAAACCACCCACGACAAAATGCACCAAGACGCAACACTCCGTTGTGCACAAACCAACCATGCACACTTTGTGATGTTTATGGGCATTACACGTTCGAGTGTCCCCTCATGGATCGCACTAAGCAAGCCAGTCAAAACGAGGCCCAACAAGCCGCCAACGCTGCCAATCAAGCCCAACCCAACCTGACACCACAAGGAACTCCCCCCATGGTGCTTCAAAACCCACTACCAGTCCAAGGATTGGTGGCAACCACTCCCCCTCCCCAGGCCAATCCCAATGCTCCAGGGGTACCGCCCATAGCCGAAACAGGCGTTCACCACCTGCTAGCCATGACCACTGAAGAGGTCAACTTAGAGACTAGATGAAATCAGTACAGTACCACCACTGAACCTATTGACTCATCAGCAGCATCCACGTCTAAGATAGCCAACCTACCTCTCCAGTAACCCCCGTTCTCGTGCCCCCCCATATGCAGAATTGCCAATAATGCCACAGCTAGAGCTGCAGTTAGCTATAGCATTGTGGATGATTTTCCCCAAATTCCAACCGCCATGTCCGCTCTTGAGGTACTTAAAATTTTCCCAATGCAGCGAAAAGCCTTACTCCCTGCCCTAGGTGCAATAGACCCCTTTGACTCCAATTTGATCACCTTTGACACAGAGAACGGGGAACCGTGCATGCCCTCCACTATCACCTTTCAAATTTTGGTGTCCATTCGAAATTTGGTTGTGCACTGATGCATAGTGGATGAGGGGGCATCCACATGTGTCATTTCTACCTTGGTTTGGTAGAAACTTGGATCACCAATTCTGCAACCGTCCTCCACAACTCTGTGGGCTTATGATGGACATCCCACTAAAGCCTAAGGAATCCTCCCCCATGTCCCCATAATGTTAGCCAGGAAGACAGTGTTGATCGACATAGAAGTCGTCAATGCTCAAATAGACTACAACCTCCTCCTCGGAAGGAGTTACATGTATGCCATGCGAGCAGTCGCATCAACTATCTTCTGTCTCATGATGTTCCCCCATGAAGGGAAGATTGTGACAGTTGACCAGATCACTTATCATGATCCGCAAGGGTTAATAACACCTTCCAACGTTATCCCTACCATCACCACCATTGAGTTGCAAGGAACGATCATACACGCCAATGTCGTCCCTACAACCAACACTATGGTTGACAACACATGAGCCTCTCCATCGTTGAATGTGGGCCCTGGGTTGTTTTCCGATACCACCATGACGGCTCATTTCCTTTTAGTGTCACCACCATCGACACAAAATAAAACTGCGAACTTGTGCATGGTCTCATCTAGCACCGCTGCACCCAAATAACAACTGCAGCCACAACCCTAACCACAACCACAACATCATCCGTAGCTGCACCACCAATAGTAGCTGCAACATCACCTGCAGCAGCAGCATTATGCGTAGCCACAATCACAACCGCATCCCCACATACAACCAGCTGGGAGTTATGTGGGCTCATCCCCAGTCCATACAATTCCCTTCCTCTTTCCCCCACCTGGTGTCATGAGAAAGCCGGTCATGGCCACTTTAAGCCTACCCAAATTTACATTGGGGATTTCAGTGTGGTATCTTGATCCACCAGCTCAACCAGCAATGCCCCAAGTTGTTTTAACCCCAGTGCAATGTATCGTGGTTGAGTCCCACCCTCCACCCGGTCCACACAAGCCAACCGTCGCACCCGCACCTGCACCGCCCCAACCCAAAAGGGATAGGGGCAAGAACACCAAAGCCACCACAAAGCCATGACAAGTCCCACCTTGTGCTTTCTGCGAACAACAGGGCCATCCAACTCATAATTTCCCTGAAATCCCAATGATCCGTGTGCATTTAGATGCCATGGATACAAACGAAAAAATCCATGTGGTTGAACTCCCAACCGCACCAATAGTCAAGAATAAGTCATTGAGAACAAACCATGCTTGCGCCCTTTACGGCTTGTATGGAAATTACTCCCACCATTGCCAAGACTTACCCAAATTTTGAATGGCTCTCGCTGACCTCCGTCAACATTCCCTTGAGTCTGAGATCACCTTGATCGAAGAAGTTCACCCACCACCTCCTTCTTCAGACACCATGTCCATCTACATGATGTCTAGTTCAACTGACCCACTCATCTCCACCTCCAACGATGGTCCATCAAACCTATCTCTTCCGTTGTTTCCCCAACCACAGCCGCAACCTCAGTTACCAGGGAAACATTGGGGTTCATTCCCAATCAACATGATCCTTTTCCTTGTTCTTTTCCTTTTCCTTTTCCTACCATCCGGGATCGTGAGTAATTCTGTCTTGGAAACCCTCAATCTACAGGATTTCACACTGGGATTTCTTGCATGGAACCTTGAACCACCTACCCTACCTCTGAGGCCCCAAGATGTGTTGACTCCTATCCAGCCAATTGAGATGGTGTTGCACCTACCTCCAGGTCCATCAAAGACTCCTCCTGTCTCTAAGATTGCCCCTCTTCCTCCAACAAAGACTGGAGGCAAGGCCATAAAAACCAAAACCAATACCATTTACATGATCTCTAGCACCAGTTTCCCTTCCATCTCATCGGTTGTGGAAGATCCACCTAATCTATCCCGGCACCAATTACGTGATGACGAAGATATATGTAAGACCGCCTTTGGTTTTACCCCATTCCCTTTAAACCATAGTGTGGAATCAGTTCTTCCCATAAAAGACTAGATTTTGTCACCCCGCCTTGCCAATGAACTTCGTCTCGATAAGGGGGAATACCTCTTCACTGACTCATATGGTCGACTCTTGAAGAAGCAGCGCAATGAGTTCCACCTCAAGGGAGTCTATGCCTGATATAACCACTATGAGTCCCTTATAGCGTAGTTTTTTTTTCCCTTTTTTTTTGTTTTGCAATGTTTTTACAACAAATCAAAGACCCCTCATTTAGGGGCAACACCATCAGCTACTAATCCAAAGTCACCCAAAACTTGTTCGAGACACCTCTCACACCTCCAGGCCCAAATTTCCATCTCTTCATGAGACCATTGTCTCATGTTTAACAAACAAATTTCAGGACTGCTTCCTGGAAGTCACCTCGATTTGTGAGCCATAGCATGGCGATGCAAGTGTCCATAGACTTGTACTTGCATCACAATTTCCTACCGCCACTTAGGCAGGTTTTCAGGCCACCGCCCGTTAAGGGTTACCATGTTTTTAGTTTTGTTTTATATTTTAACACATAGTTGTCTTTTCTATCCACCGCACCTCATGCGGACCTTTGGACCACTATCCACAAAATGATTTATTTTTCTTGCATTTATTTGGCATAGAAGTGCCCCTCGACTTGCACTCACATCACATGTAGTCAATTCTGTCCACTGCAACACACACACATGCTCTCCTGACCTCTGTTTGAGAGCCACCTTGATTTGCGTGCCTCTGCCGCACCGACTCGTGAGCCTCTGCCGCGATTTATCCCACACATTTATTGGTATGTTTGAGAGCCTTCTGCTCCATCCATACTATGCGGATGACCTTTGGACCTTTGTCCATCGTCCTGACATGGGGCACCGCTTGCGCCACTGCAATCAGTTGACCACACAGGAGTTTCGTTTAAGCTCTTTTCTGAGTCTTAAAAAAAATGAAAAGATTTCCGAGCGTAGCTGCTTCCTTTCCTACTCGCTAAAGTATTGGAAAGGGCATCTACATTGTCTCATTTACCTCCTTTTACAGACCATGTAGACCATCAATTGAAAAGGACTTCCTTGGCACACTCAAGCCAAGACCGTTCCCCTCTGCATACTTTTATGCTTTCTCGGGTAGAGGGGGTGCACTTTACGAAAAATCTCACCACAGGTTGTCGTTAAGCTCTTTTCTAGCCTTCTCATCAAGAAAAGATTGCTGAGCAAACTTGGTTTCATTCATGATCGTAAAAGCATCTGAATGACCGTTCAGTCAGTATAGGTTTAACCTTTTCCGGCCTGATTGGACTCCCAATAGTAAAGAAGTCTCTCATCCCCTACAGGATGGGCAAGCTCTCCTATGTAAACATTTATCCTTTTTCAAGCACAGGAGACTACCAATGAAAAATAGCCCCCACTGGAGTCTTCTTCGTGCTTTCAGACTCTGTAAAATTGAAAGCGCCATCGAGCATTTACATTCTCAGGCTCGCCAAAAATCCACGAGATCATACCATAATGGTGTCCCTAGACACCACCCCACAGTAAATAGTTTGGCAGCATTCCCACATTGGGTCACCTTTGTTCAGAGTACTCCTCAATGTGTCCTCCTTAGATCCCATCAGTATCAAAAGTGTCCACCTCCTCCAAGTATTTCCCATCTGCAGCAACATTCCTGATATTACAACTGTGATCCCATTCCCTTGAGTTAGTTTCATTTGCTGCCTAATCCATGTTGTCGTCATACTCTGAACAAAGGAATTTTGAGTCTCCCACACTCCCACTACCCCTGTTCAGTTCTTTCCCTCCCCCTCCCCTCCCCATTCAGTGATTCAGTCCGCAGATTCCTTCACATCTTTCAGTTATCTCCCTCACGCTCCTGGTCAAGGAAACATCATTTCCTTTACTAGGGCCAGGTCTCCCTCTATCGACGCCAACACACATATTCCAGAGGATAGACCCATAGGTCCCTGTACCTTGGTTTCATTAACCTCATTGATGAGTTCCTTGGACCACTTGAGAGGAGTCCTTAGTGCCTCTCGGGATGGTTGTTTCTCACGTGCTCGACTTCAACTCCATCATCTCACCATTGAGATTCGTACAGGGTTTGTTCTGCACAGTATTTGGTCGAAGACCCCGTATGTCACCTGACTCTAGCACATCGGTGAGTCTACTCGAGGGACCTAAATAGGTTATGTCCCTTGTGATTTACGAGTTGCATTGGAGACAGTGTTTAGAAGCCCCAACAGTGCTTCGATATACCTTTATGATTGATGCAAGCATACTTGTACCACAGAGACTCTGACTCTCAATCAACAAGTCCATACAGCTATGTACCGTTCCAGATCCAGTAGACCATCGGTCATGAAGATATAGCATTCCATGAGAATGCCATGGGTCCAATATACCAGATCAATATTGTATTCATCCTCACATGGAGGAAACCATTATTGTAACACCAGTTGTACATGATCGACTCTTGTATTTTAGAGCATAGATCAAATTATTCTTTTGACATCGTCATGAGCATGGGGATGCCCGCCTCGTACATATACATGTCACACATTATTTGTATCTCACCCATTAATGGGAACCATATTAATACAAAAACCAAAAGCCACCATGCCCTAGCCCCGGAAGCACCACCTCTACGTAGCACATCCTATGATGTCCGTCGGCCATACATTGAGCTCCTGCCCTCACACATCAGGGGGCAATCTATTAACCCAAAAATCCCCCACTAATCTCTCAATGGCCTACACCACCCAAGGACACCATCTCATGACCCTCATATCCATCCATTAGACCCCCACACCCTCAAAATAGCCTAAGGATGAAGAAAAGGGCTTAAAAACCCCAAAAAAGAGCCCAAAATAGCCTCCTAGGAGGTAAAGCCCTCAAAAAGGGGCTAAAACCCTAGAAGGGGCTAAAGTTAGGGAGAAAGGGGCTAAAGCCCTGACCAAGGGCTTAAAACCCTAAAACCCCTTGGAAAAGCTATAAAAGGAGGGTGGGGGGTCACTCTCAAAACACTCCTCCCTTGCATACTGTTATGCTGCCCAAGTGGATGCCTTGAGACACATTTGCCTCTCAAGCCACCCACACTCCCTCTCCTCCATTCCCATTGAGCCATTGCTCCCCATTCAAGAGAGAGGAGTGCTTCCACAAGCTAGGGCATGGTGGCCCATTTCCACTAGAGAAGGTATAACCATGTTTCATGTTTTATTTCTTAGTTGTTTAGTTTTCTTTGATTTCTAACCCCTATTTCATTTGCAGGTTTTTCTTAACATTGTTTTGCAGGTTATTGTAGCTTAGTCTTTGCTTGCAGGTATTTGGAGGCGGAACCCTAACTCGTGTTTGCAGAGGGGTTCACCAATGCTTCCATCTTTTCAATCTTTGCTTAGTTTACTTTACTGCCATTTACCTTACATTTTTATTTTCTACTCATAGTTTAGCTTTCGTTTCTGTTATTTACATTACGTTTTCATTTTCTGCATTTACCCACTAGCAGGAACCTACCCTTCTGTCCTATAGACAGAAGGGAGCCATTCCTACCCCTATAGTAGGGAGAAATCCTTACTACATGCCCCTTATTCCATGAAAAACCTTGGAAGAACAAGGAGGATTGACTTGGAATGCTTTGAGCAGGTTGCATAAAGGAAGGGGAAGAAAAAGGTGCACTGGGAATACCAGTGACCACTCCACTAGATAGATCTACTACATTAGAGGGAGCCGAGGGTCGAACCACTCGACTACTTAGCAAAACGGGTGCAGTAGATGCACTTGGTATTGGAGCACCAACCGGGGGAGGTAGGACTCCACCAGCCATCATGGCTAAAGTTGGGGTATAAATGCCCTCTCCAGAGCTAGACATATCTTTGCTCAAAGGAACACCAATAGCGGGTGAATTAAAAGGGAGAACCTGAAAAATCATAGGATTGTTTAGGTCAGTTAGAGGTGGGTTAAAATTTCTTGCAAACTTGTCAATATGCAAGTATTCAATATCTACTATAGTTGTTTCTTCTTGGTTAATCCTAAATTCGTGTCCACTTGGAACTTCACTAACTCCTACTAGTTCAAAATATTCGTCAGTATCTAGTCTCAGTATTTGTGGGGGTGGTGGAGGATCCATTGTAACAGATGGAGGACGGTTCTGCAACCTTCTTGACCTACGAAGAGGTTGGTCCTCCATAGCTATAAATTTGACTCACACACACCTAAAGTCCAACTAAACATAGACAAGCCAAACAACACTCACTAAAAATGTCCTAAAGTCACTCAGATGCAGCAGATATAAGGTACACCTTCCAAAGGAAAGCATGGAATGATTAGGGACCAGGTCCAACCAGTGAAGACTGAAATATGGTTACTTAGCGTCCCGTGAAGATGTTCTTGGGCATAATCACTGGAATCACCCAACCACCCTCCCAAAATGTCTACCAGTGTCACCTTCAAACTCCGTCCAAGGTGTACTGGAAATAGCCTTCCAATAACACCTGTGTATGATCCCTAGTGTCAAGAAACTAAAGGCTACCACAACTACACCAAGAGTCTGGTGGGACAGTCGCAATCCTGATCCTTATGCATGGGAAATGTAGCAAAGCTTGAAACCCTGTCAACACTGGCACTACATGGGGCCCAAGAGGTGGCATTGATAAGATCCCCAAATGCATAAAAATCATGGTATATGATCAAACAAGGAAGTGGAGGGTTATCTCCTCAACCAAGTTCTCACGCGGTCTCGTGATTAACTCCTGTGTGAGAGGATATTTCCAGATGCTCTTATAGAAGAGGATTTACCTAATTAAAGGCCACTATGTTTGAAGTCAAATGCTTTTGTACAGTTAAAACTCCCTAGTCCAAAAGCCTAGCCTGAACTAGTTGATGTATGAGCCTAAAAAAAAGAAACTTACTAGTAAAATTTTAATTAATTGTTCTTTTTAAAGGGTTGTATTATTCAAAGGTAGCGAAATGAGACTGTATGATGTTATAGACTCAGCAGAAAGAAAGAAAATGATGTATATAAAAACTTTCAAAGTAAATGCAACTATAATGCCAATTTTTCTTTTCTTTTCTTTTGTAATGCAAGCTAATGAAAATTTTAAATAAAAGAAACTACAAGACTTTAAAAAAATTGATTTTTTTGGGAAAAATAGTGTAAAGAACAACTAAATGCAAAAAGTGCAAAAAATGCTTTTTGTCTTTTCTTTTTCAAAAAATTATAATGCAAGTAAATGCAAATTGAGTGAGTTTAACCAATCTGATCATATAACAGTAAATGATGCAATCAAACCCTATAGTAACACACTTGACCCAAACAGGAAGAAATGGCTCAAAACCTAGACTTGGCGGAACTATCAATTCAAAGACTAATAGATCCAAAAAACGGAAAGAATGACTGACTCGGACCACTAGAAAAGTCATACAGAGCATATTAGTGTTTCAAAGGACTGATCAATGACCCAAAAACATAAGCACTCAAACCCAAATCCAAGTAGGAGGACCTAACACATTCACTAATGAAGAAATCAAACAAAAACACTCAAAGACTTGACTAATCAAGAAAGTAGTTATATGTACAGACCTAAAACCGCAGTATCATGCCAAAATAGAACCTTCACAAGCATCTGAGAAATCATAAAAACAAGGATGTGCAACAACCTTTTGGACTCATAGACACTTACAGGAATACGCGACTGTCATCAAGGTAGGTTGCGGACCATACGCGACTGTCGCTGAATAAAACCATGTATACAAAGTGCAATACACGACTGTTACCAAGGAAACCCGTGTATGCTGTCAAAAAAATTCAAAAAGAAAAAACAATTGATAGATAGGCTCTAAACATGCAACACTAGAAATCAAAGGTAAAATTAAAACAAGTCACTCATAAAATCATACATACCAAAAACTGGTCAGGAAGCCTAAAGAAAGGACCCACAACATGTTGGACTGCCCAGCAGAGTCGCCAGTTCTGTTGTTCAGGAAAACACACCCTTATAACCTAGGGTCTCTGGGGTTACCAATGTGCCAAGTTAACTTGCAGGCAATCAGGCATTTAAGAATTTGAAATAGAAATAAGAAGGAATTAGGCATACCTAATTTATTTAGGTCGATCCTAGCTTTTCTTCTTCTCTTCAAATTGTTTCTACAGCTTCCAGGGGATCTCCAATCACCTGCAAAAAGCAAGATATTTCCTACAATATCTTATATATTATATGAATTATTAATGAAATAACATGCTTATAATGAAACAATAAGATAATTCAGAAAACACAATATATAAGAGTGCAAAGACACAATATTGGAAGAAGGACTCTCTTTATTGATAAACAAGTGAGGTGAAATTACAACCCAACATCTGAGACAAGTGCTCCTCTTCTAACCAAGGACACTAAGTTCTACTACTCTAAGATATCTAAAGGAAAACCACCAGCATAACTTTGCTCTATAACTTATGATTCATTAGCCTCAACCCCTACCCTCTATTTATACATGAGGAAAGAGAGAGGTTACGAAGGTTGAGATGGTTGAGGAAGTTGGGATAGTTATGATTAAGGGCCCAATTGTCCTTGACTAATCATGTTTATATTTTTTTAAGTTGGATTAAGGCATACGCAATTATTAATACTGGTAGGTCGTGTATGATACGTGACTTGCTTAAGGGAAACCCACAGGTGCAAGCCCTAATTATGTATACACGAGTTGGAATGTAAATACTTGCATATGATACATGGGTTGCAATGATAATAGTCGCGTATTCTCCTTAAAAGCCATACAAAAAATAGGTTAAGCTGGTGAGGGAATGGTGCATCAAAGGTCATGCCCATCTATAGTGTTTTGGCTACTTCAATCCATTTTGTTCTTTTGTGTACCGACACATTGGGTGTCGGTACTTAGATGGAGAAGTGACATTTTACATGATAACGAGGAGTGGAAGGCCTTACTGGAATATGAATAGAATAAGACACTCTGAAAAGAGGGAAAGGCACCACCCAGGGCATGAAGGTATGTGACTCTTTTAATCGTGTAACTATATGATGATTTATCTTTACTTTTACATCATCATTGGGACAACTAATTATGTATTTGAAACTTTTCAACATAGGATCCCAAACACATCTAAAGCTATACATGTAAGAATAGATAAATATGGGATGCACAAACTAGGTCTAGGTGGTTACTTGAGACTAGTCTGTAAGTTTTAAACCTGTGCAGAGAAGCAAAGCATATATATTCTTTTAAGAAAAATAGAGATCACAACACATCATTCACATATAAACACATAGATTTACCCTAGAAACCCTTAACCGGGAAAACCAGAAAACCTTGGAGCCACCCCTCCTATTTTCTCTTCATTACATAATGAAATCCTCATAATACAAAATATAGGTATTCCGCAACATCCAAATACCCTAATTCGTTAACCCAGATTAGAAAAAGACTCCAATCCCTTAACTGGGATTAAGTTACATATTTTTAGACAAATTCTAAAAATAGCAACAAATAGCTATAAATAGCCATAAAATCTATAAATAGTCAAAAAAATTTGCTCGCTACGCTCGCATCGAAAACGGCCTAACAACCATTTTCGTCGAAGGTGCCTTTGGGATCGCCGAGCTGCAGCACTAACATGCGCACCTCCCCTCCATACGCACATGCAAATAATATAACATATACCCAACATTCTCCCACTTGTTGTTTCCTTTGCATAGCAATGATTCATGTACTCATAAAGTCACAGGTTCAGGGCATCAATGCCCATAGATTCCCCACACCAAGAGAACTTCTCTGTACTAACATAATTTGTTAATGAGTCTGCAACATTTTTCACGGTGTCAACCTTCTCTAGTATCACCTTCTTGTCTTCAACCATATCTCTCACAAAGTGATATTGCACATCAATATGCTTTGTCTTAGCATGATAAGCAGGATTCTTTGCCAGGAAGATTGCACTTTGGATATCACAATCTAACCTTACACCTTTCTATACAAACCCAATACCTGAACACAATATTTGCAGCCACACAGCTTCTTTGCTTGCATGAGTGGCTGCCATGTATTCAGCTTCTGTAGTTGAGAGTGCAATTACATCTTGCCTCTTGCTCATCCAACTGATAGCTCCTCCAAATAGGTTAAAAACATACCCACTTGTAGATCTTCTATGATCAAGGTCTCCAGCCCAGTCTACATCAACAAATCCATGTACATTTATTACTCTATCTGGTCCAAGTCTTCCTTGGTAGCAAATTGCATAATCTGTGGAGCCACGCAAATATCTGAAGACCCTCTTTACAGCTGTCCAATGCTCCTTTCATGGTTTTGACATATATCTGCACAAAACCCCCACTGCATGAGCAATGTCTGGTCTTGTAGAGACCATTGCATACATCAAACTACCAACTGCATTGGCATATGGAACCTGTGACATGTCTTCTTCTTCTTCCTGTGTCTTGGGACACTGCTCTACAGATAACTTTGCACCTACAGTAATAGGAACCTTGACTGACTTACTTTCCTGCATGTTAAATCTCTGTAGTACTGTCTCAACATATTTTCTTTGATTTAAACTTATCATTTTGTTTGCACAATCTCTTCTTATCTCCATTCCCAGAATGAAGTTTGCAGCACCGAGATATTTCATATCAAACCTGGAGGATAGTCGAGACTTCACCTCCTTTATAACATATTTGTTATTTCCAATCAACAACATGTCATCAACATACAGAACTATGTTAATGAAGTCATCACCAACCTGTTTGGAATATACACAATGATCAGCTTTGCTTCTCACAAACCCCAATCCAAGTATGCATGTGTCAAACTTTTGGTACCACATCCTTGGAGATTTCTTTAGACCATAAAGGGACTTCTTTAGTTTACATACCAACTCATTCTTTCCCTTTACTATGAACCCTTATGGTTGTTTCATGTATATTTCTTCTTCCATATCCCCATGTAAGAATGTTGTATTCACATCCATCTGCTCTACTTCAAGATCAAAAGCAGCAGCAATAGAAAGGAGAAATCTAATAGAAGTTAATTTTTCAACTGGAGAAAATATTTCACCGAAATCAATTCCTCTACCTGAGAATATCCCTTTGCTACCAAGCGGGCTTTATACTTATCCACTTTACCTTCTGCATTCAACTTCTTTTTAAATAACCACTTGCTCCCAACGGATTTTCTCCCAGCTGGTAACTGGAATAGATTCCAAGCTTCATTTTTGTCCAAGGAATCCATTTCTTCATCTATGGCCTTTTTCCAGAGATGACTATCCTCTTAATTAACAGCTTCCTTCACATTTCTAGGACCATCATCAGTAATAGACATAGAAAAATGAGCGCAAAAATCAAGATGGGAATACCTTTCTAGTTGCCTTATTTCTCGAGATGATCTCCTCAAAACTGGAGTATGAGGTTCTTCTTCTTCTTATTCTGCTTCTTCTATTGAGTTAGATTCTTCACCTTCTAACTCAAACTCTATTTTCTCTAGTTCCTTTTTGATTAGATTCACTTCCTGTATGGGGACTTCTTTGACCTCTTGAAACACAAAATCTTGACTATAAATAGTCTTCTTAGTTATAGGATTCCAAAGCTTATACCCTTTCATACCATCTTTATAGCCAATAAAGATACACTACTCAGCTTTGTTATCCAACTTACTCCTTTTCTCCTTTGGAACATGTACATAAGCATCACAACCAAAAAATTTCAGATGCTTAATAGAGGGTTTATTACCAGTCCATACGTCTTGTGGAGTTTTATCAATCAATGCTAATGTGGGTGATCGGTTTACCAAGTAACATGTTGTCTCCACTGCTTCTGCCTACAATTCTTGTCCTATCCCAGCACTGCTTAGCATGCTCCTTGCCTTTTCCATCAACGTCCTATTCATCCTCTTGGAAAATCCATTCTATTGAGGTGTGTATGGAGTAGTCTTTTGGCTTTCTATACCACACTTCTTACAAAAGTCCTCAAATTCATTCCCACAAAACTCTCCACCATTATCTGTCCTCAACACCTTTATTTTCTTTTCTGACTGATTTTCTACAAGAGCCTTAAATTCTTTAAAATTGGCAAATACTTCAGATTTCTTTCGAAGGAAATAAATCCATATGTTCCTTGAGAAATCATATATAAACGAAACATAATACACCATTTTTCCTAATGATGGAACGGGAATAGATCCAAACACATCACTATGTATTAATTCTAGAATTCCCTTTGCTCTTATAGCACCAAATGCAAATATTACTCGATTTTGTTTTCCATATATGCAATGTTCAGAGAAATCAAAATCCAGAGTGCAATTAGTCATACCTTCAACCATACCCTTGCCTTGTAATACTCAAAATCCCTTTTCTCCCATATGCCCCAATCTTTGATGTCATAGCATTGTCTTTCCTCTTGATGTAGTCAGGGTTTTTTCATCTTTACCTCCTTCCTCCAGCACAACAGAATTGTTACATTCATCAATGATGGTTTTTCCCAATAGTTTGTACAGAGTTCCATATCGAACTCCCCTCATCAATACCATTGATCCTTGAACCATTTTGCAACCACCATCTCCACACAGTCTTTACACATGCAACATCCATCTTTCTGACAAATATCAAGTTTCTTGCTAGATTTGGAATGTGTAGCATTCCAGGCAGAGTTCTAATCCTTCCATCCTTCAATTTTAGCTTGACTCTACCACATCCAATGATACTGGCTGGTGAATCATCTCCCAAGTACACATATCCTCCATTGTACTTTTCATATTCACAGAACCACTCCCTATGAGGGGTCATATGACATGACGCACCTGAGTCAATCAACCATGTATCACGTTCTAAAGGATTACCCGTGGAAGTTAGGTACACATCCCCTCCTTCTTCTGAGGAGTTCTTCACCTCTGTGGAAGGGGTATCCGCATATACCTTTGCTTTCTCAACATTCTTAGATCTACAATCCTTTTTATAGTGCCCAGCTTTACCAAATTTCCAACACTTCCTTATTCCTTTTCCTAGGGATTTAGATCTACCCTTAGATTTAGATCTCCCCCCAAATCCTTTATTTTTGTTTCTCTCCTAGGGGTAACCTCTCACAGACAATGCATCCATGCTATGATTATCCATGGCTTTCCACCTCATCTCTTTTGATAGTAGGCATGATACAATTTCATCAAATTTTAAGGTCACCTGGCTAGAACTACCTATTGCAACAAATAGGTTGTCCCAGGAATCTGGCAAAGAACACAATAATGTAATACATTTATCTTCTTCAGCCATTTTAAAACCAACAAAGGTTATCTGACTTACTAGAGTATTGTAGACATTCAAATGCTCTATTACAGTGTCATTCTCATCCATTCTAAGGTGAAACAACTTATTTTGCAGAAACAGCTTGTTCACAAGGGATTTTGATTGATACAAACTCCCTAGTTTTTCCCATAGCTTTACTGCACTATCTTCACCAGATACGTTCAACAACATAGATACTTATAAGCACAATCGTATTGTACTTCTCTCTCCCTTCTTTCTAATTTATCCCTATCATCTTATGATGTTGCAGTGGGTTTTGTACCTGGATCCATAGCAATCCACTATTCTCGATCTACTAGAAGATCCTCCATTTTGAGCTTCCATAGCTCAAAATTATGGCCATTAAATTTCTCGATCTCAATTCTTGAAGTGCTTGCCATTCTCTTTCAATGCATAAATCAACACTGCAAAGCTCCCACTGAACCCAAGTTTATCATAGACCCGAGATCTATCAACTGCGTTGAACCCTTAGCAGCAAAGGCGTCCCCCTGATGCCAAAATCGAGCTCTGATACCACATGTAAGTTTTAAACCTATGTAGAGAAGCAAATCATACATATTCTTTTAAGCAAAATAGAGATCACAACACATCATTCACACATAAACACATAGATTTACCCTAGAAACCCTTAACCGGGAAAACCAGAAAACCTTGGAGTCACCCCTCCTATTTTCTCTTCATTACATTATGAAATCCTCACAATACAAAATATAGGTATTATGGAACATCCAAATACCCTAATCCGTTAAACCGGATTAGAAAAAGACTCCAATCCCTTAACCAGGATTAAGTTACATATTTTTAGACAACTTCTAAAAATAGCCACAAACAGCTATAAATAGCCATAAAATCTATAAATAGCCAAAACATTTTGCTCACTGTGCTCGCATCGAAAATGGCCTAACGGCCATTTCCATCGAAGGTGCCTTTGGGATCGCCGATCAGCAGCACTGACATGCGCACCTCCCCTCCGTACGCACATGCAAAGAATATAACATATACCCAACATAGTCGCACGAATTGTAAGTATAAAAAATCATTTTCATTCAAAAAAAAAGGTTAACAATTTTGATTTAATTGTGCAAAAGAAGCAATATTCATGTTATTATGCAAAATTGTAGGGAAACTTGTTCAAAGAATATCTAATAAAGGAATACCTTGAGCTTGGATACAAGTACGACACAATCACAATGACAATCTTGCAGCACAATCACAATCTTGCAGCGCTCAATCTTCCTCACTGGTAAATAAAATAAGCAAAGTTTCTTTACAATTTACTACATGTACAATCTATTGATTATTATTTTCGACCCTAAAGTAATGTATTTGTTTGTTTTAAGAAGTCTACCAATGGAGATAAAAAATTTCCTTGTTACTGTTGAGGGTCTATTGCCACGTACTGAAGGTAGTGTGTTGCTTTAAAAACTACAGTATGGATTACGAATATAAATTTTTAATTGCAAATGGTGTTTTAATTATAACTTTTATTGTTTCAACTCTAAAGAATATAGGGCATGAGGCTACACAAGAATACAAACATATGGCCACATATTAAACTAGTATGAGTGCCTCCACTACTGAAGCAAGAAAAGATCAACACTCTAATGCTCTTTTTGTTAATGAAATACATGTAATAATAATCACAAAAAATATCAATTTAATTTTTATTTTTATTGTAGTTGATGATCCAGCATCCCCCTTGCAACAACCTCCACGTCGTGAGTACCTGACCATGGCATCAATAAGACATGTAGATGCCAAAGTAACTAAAACAGAAGAAGGAAACAAATACTTCCTATTCCAATTCCTTTCAAAAACAAAGAAAGAAAACAGAAATTTATTGTAGTATGTACCATATTATGAAAACAAATTTTTAGTGACAAAAAAATTTAGATGAATTTGATTTATTCTCTTTAAAAAATTTACCTATATACATGGGTTAATTACATGTTTTTAATTTTTTTATCATTTTATATGTCATATGTTACTTGTTGTTTGTTATCACAAACTTGAAAATAGTTTACATAACCTACATGTTGATTAACTAAAACTATCATTTATACAGAGATACTTTCATTTACCTTAAATTTTGTGTTTTCCTAGTTTCTATGATTGATTCTTGCTATGTTTTTTGAAATATTTTATAGTAGCTAGTATGGGTACTAGGTAATTGAGAGTGATGTGAGTGGGGGGGATGGGCCATAAGATCTTCCACCTTCACATGGTTGGCCCTGTTCAGTAAAGAATAAATTAGGATTTGGATAACCTTGGAGAAAACCTCCCTTGATCCAACAGAGCAACAACAAAGTCAATGTTGACTTTTCTATTGCTATGTCAAATCGAGGGATTTTTCTCCAAGATTATACTACTCCAATAGATTATTCACAAAACCAAGAGGAGCTCATTCAGGTATGCATGCACTCAAGTCTTTTTATTTATTATTTAGTCATAAAGACGTTTGTTAATTGTTTTATTATTTTCTCTATTCTTTAAGTGCTAGTTAAATTGGTCGAATAACTTTTGGAGGAGATATATAGCAATAACGTTAAACAAATATCATACCAGCACAACCAACGAATATCTAGGTATTTGAGTTTTTATTTCATTTCTAATCGGAATAATTTTTTATGATTGACATGATAATATATATTGTGATTATATCTCATCCTATTCTGTGACCTGCAACAATGAAAATTCAACTTGGATTAGTGGGATATTATGGTAAATATTCAACACAAAAAATTACTCTTTGTTTCATTGTTTTTAGCCCAAATATAATATGTTGGAACTAATAGTTTTCCAACTTATGTAGGTTTATAATTACGATTCTATTGGCATTTCCTACTTACGAAAATTATGGTAGATACTGTTATCTCTTGGTAATTTCCCTGGATGTGGGGGGGAATTACCCAAAGTAACATTTTCAAACCTTCTTTAGAATTGAAAACTGGCCTTTCCAATTAGGAGGGGGCTCCCTCAATTACAGTTTGTCACAATTGCCACATCTTTAGAAAAATGATGGTTTTAATTTTAGAAACCTCTGCTAATCACTATAAAACCTCTTCCAATTTTTTGGAAGTATTGTTATTCGCTCGACCATTTTGGGGCTTAATCAACACTCTTATCTATTTATGCTAATATTAACTAAGGATTTTACTACTTATCCAAATTCAAGATTTTTGTTTTTATCATCATCCCTCGATCATAGCGCTCAGACCGAACCTACTTCTTGGCTTGACTTTAGTTCCCTTAACAAATAATTTTGGAAATTTTATTTGACAATTCAAATCATTATAAAAATTTTATACGCCCTAAACAGTTACTATCTTTTTTGTCTTTTTCTTATCAAGTAATCAAAGCAAATTGCTGGTTCTCGTAAACTATATCTTAGTTCCTTTGAAAACAATAAAATTATTATTCAGTAATATCCTTTGTATCTTTTGTTAATGGTGGGAACTTAGTCAAAAAATTGTGGGGAGTGTTCCTAAAACTATTATGGAGGATCATTGTTAGTCTGACTAGAGTCTAAATTCCTTCAATCAACGACGAAATGTTCAACATTCATGTTGCCATCAATGACAACTCAAAATCAATAATGTAAATATTGATCTAGAACATGTTAAATTTTTCATCCGAGGAAAGGGCTTATGTTTACTTCTCTACTCCATCTATATTTTTTTTATATTACATAATATCTCAGTACCAAATTGTATTCATATTTGAATCTGCCAAACTGATCTTTTTTGTATGCACTCCTAGGTCACCAAAATGCATTAGGGGCTCAAGAATGCATGCCAAGGGCTTGGGTAAACTTCATACATGTAGTTATCTACTCAAGCAATGTATTTCCAATTCCATATGTATGATTCATTCAATAAAAATGCATGCCAACAGCTTCAATATACCCTTTTTTCCTTTTGACAGTCATCTTCAGAAAATGCACGCCTAGCTTGGTAAAATGCATGCCAAGTGCACATATTTGATTGGTTTATGCTCAAATTTCAAACATGGATTCCTTGGGCCATTATACAAAACCATGTACCAAATTTATCCTCCTATGTAGTTTTCTCAGGGGAATTTAAGGTCTGCAAAGATAATATTTTTATGCTTCCACCCATGTCATCAAGAATCAATGATTGGATGTGACATTGGCTTCAATCATGCTACATTTATGGTTACCCTTTGACCAACATTGTCACCTTCTAAGATTCTTCATGCCTGCTCAAGGTCTGACTAGATGGAAGCTTCCTCCAATTAACAACGACATGTCCGAAATCCATGTTTACATCAATGACAATGCACAAACAGTAATGCAAATCTTGATCTAGAACATGTTAAAATTTTCATCCGAAGAAATGGGCTTATGTTTACTTCTCTACTCTATTTGTGCTATTTTTATATTATATAATATTTTAGTATGAAATCATATTCATATTTGAATCTACCAAACTGATATTTTTGTATATTTTTAGGAAATGCACTCCTAGGTCACCAAAATGCACACCAAGGGCTCAAGAATGCATGCCAATGGCTCGAATCAATTTCATACATGTAATTTTGTAATCAAGCAATGTCTTTCCAGTTCCATATGCCTGCTTTGTTCAAGAAAAATGCACACCAAAGGATTCAACTGACAAAATTCTTCCTTTCCTCAACTTCTCTAGAGCAGGTAGAATTCCTTGAACCAACACATTATCTATCTCATTCACTTTGGTATTATTATTTTCAAGTGTTTTTAGAGCATATTCCTTTTTCATTTCATATATTCTTGTCCCTGTCGCCTCCTTAAGCATTCACAAAATATCTGGAGGATTCATGTTGAGAAATTTAGTAATTTGTCCTTGCATAATGAGAAAATGTGGATTGTTTACCTTGAAATGGACATAATGGAAAAGGTTATGGACATGCGATGGATGTGCAAGGTGGCCATTAATTAAGTACTTATTTAT
Organism: Pseudotsuga menziesii; assembly: GCA_001517045.1. Lineage (NCBI taxonomy): Eukaryota > Viridiplantae > Streptophyta > Pinopsida > Pinales > Pinaceae > Pseudotsuga > Pseudotsuga menziesii. The sequence goes on from LPNX010112934.1 coordinate 275,250, forward strand.
ACCAGCAACAACTATTTTTTTATTAAATAATAGTTCAGTACCAAATCATATTCATATTTGAATCTGGCAAACTGATTTTCTTTATATTTTCAATAAATGCACTCCTAGGTCACCAAAATGCACACCAAGGGCTCAAGAATGCATTCCAACGAATCATATAAATTTCATACATGTAAGTCTCTACTCAGTTAATGTATTTCCAATTCCAGATGCCAGCTTTGTTCATGAACAATGCACACCAAAGGCTTCAACTGACGAAATTATGCCTTTTGACGATCATCTTCAGAAAATGCACACCTAGGTATGTAAAATGCATGCTAAAAGAACATATTTGATTGGTTTGTGCTAAAATTTCACACATGGATTCCTTGGGCCATGATACAAACCCCTATACCAAATTTATCCTCCTCTATATTTTTGTTAGGGAGATTTAAGGTCTACAAAGCTATTATTTTTATGCTTCCAGCCATGTCATCAAGCATAATATATTTTGTTATCCCTTGGTGATTTTTTGGGTTGTATCAGAAAAAAACCAAGTGTTGGTTGAAATTGATGTAGAGGTTCAATTTTGGTGCTAGTTAGGTAGGTGCACTGGGACGGTGTCTGGTTTCTTCAAAGGAACATTAACTTTGGGGATTTCCTCTAGTGATTTTATATATTTGAAATTTGAAAACATTCACAATTGTGCACACTTGTTTGGCATACTTTTTGTTGATAGTGTTTACAATCAAGACCCCCTGAACAAGTGTTAAAATCTAATTTTATGTAGGTTACATCTCTTTGTCGCAGTGGGGTTCGTTGTTGTCGATGATTTTAGGGAAACTGGTGATTTTCCCAAAACCACAATGTAACACCCCGGTTTTGACCCCGTTTACATTAAATGTATATGATGTATATATTAATCGTGGTGTGGAGCTAAACGCAAAATCCCCACCATCGATTTGGTTGTGTTATGTTCGGCAATTGAAATCGTTGCCGATGGTATATCATGATATACGACACATATTAGTTTTGGCATCATGTAAATATACATCTTTAATTAAAATAAACCCCAACCATCTATGTCACTGCAACCATAATGAAAAGGGCATGATTTTCCCAAGGATAAGGGGGGAATTGTTAAGCCTTGAACCAATGGGGAAAAAGCCATGTGTTAACCACCCATTTAAAAATGTTGATGTTAGTTGAGGGCAGTGATTGCTGGGAAGTGGTGGGTGGCAGGACTGTCAGTCCTTTCCCACATGCCCACTCCACTAGCAGACTCTCCATCTTCACATCGATAGGAAGAAAATGACCCCATTCTTCCATTGTTTTCCATCCTCACGTAGGGACGGTAGTTCTGCTCATCCTCACGCCCAGGATTTTCTCCATCATTTTTCCTCACTCAGAGAGCTGGGGAAGCCATTTGTGTCATCCACGATTTTGTTCCTGTGAATGAGCGTTCATGATTTTTGTGTGTGCAAATACCATAGTTGGGGGAATGGTGATGTGGGTTCCTTCATGATTTTCTTGTGAATGATCCATTCACATTTGGGCTGTGTATTCCCATTGCTTCAATGTTGAGATCGAGTTGTTGTTTTCCCCATGATTTTGTGTGTTGTGGATTCCCATTGAGTCATTTTGGCCGCGATAGGGCCAAGAACGACTCAGGACTCAAATTCCCGATTCAGAGCTGTGAATTGCTTCTTTGTTGCATGTGTGTAGTGGTTGTTCTTGGACTATGTTAGAGTGGGAATGAAGGCATGGTTTGCTTGATAAACCTAGTGTGTTTGGGAGCCACACAAGCAGAGCTAGAGGGCTGGATTTCTTCTCCACAACCCCTGAATAGAACTGGAAGGGAAGTCAGGGTATGAGGGACTGTGTAGCAGAGAAGGGACTGATTTCCTTGTGTTGGGTGTGCATGGGTATCCTAAAAGTTAGGCTAGTTCTGGTGTAGGTGTCCTTAGCTCTTTAATGAGCTCACCAGCTTAGCATTCAGCTTTTCCCAACTCCTTGATGGCCTGATAAACCCAACTGTGTTGGCTTGGCTATGTTTTGTGTATCCTTGGCTATGTATAAGCCTACTTGTTCCTTATTCCTTGGGGAATCATGCCCAGCTTAGGGGTGGAAGCGTTGCTGAGATATTAAGGAGCACGTTTTCCTATGGTTGGGTGGAACGTTGCAGCGACGTAGTTGGTTGCGGGACAGGTTCTTTATAGATAAGTATTCTTGTCTAATTTACTTTTGCAATCATATTTGATGTTTAATGAATGATGATGAACATGTTGAATTCTTGAATGAATATATGTTTGCTTCCATTGTGTATGTGAATGATTATGCATCTTAGCATGTTTTATGTTCAAGCATTTCGGTTTTATGTATGTTCATGTTCATGGGGGCAGTTATTCCCAGATGGTTAATGTGATGGTAGTGTCCTCTTCACCGGTCAGAGGGTCGGGGATGTTACATTGTGGTATCAGATCCTATGTTGCAGCATGGGCCTAAATGGGCCATGAAGGATCAGCTAGCAGAGGCAGGTTGTCTTCTACCCAGCAGAGATTAGAAATTTATGACAGAAAACTTCCACAAATTTTTTTAAGTGCCAGAATTGTTGGCCCATTGGAAAAATTAGTGGGACATTCTTCCGATGCAGCAAAAGAGCTAGTCCGAAGGCCACCCAACGGAAGGTAGTTGGAATAAATTTGCCGAAAAATTTCTATGTGCTTGTCGATCATCGGCAAAAATTAGTGGATGTGGGAGCTGCAGTTTTGGTGGAGATCGGCCGAAGATAGCCAAAACGCCGGCTCAATTGAGTTGAAGGAACACTCGACATCGACTATCAGCCATCGGCGACAGTTAGTTAATGAGATAGCCGACACGGCGGCAGGTTTCTGAAGTAACTTTCGCCGCAATATTCTAGGTGCTCATCGGACCATCGGTGAAGTTTAGTCGAGTGGATCGGTGACATTTAACTGATGAAAGAGCCGACAAGCGGCAAGAAAAAGAAAATTTTTGGAAAAATATTCTAAGTATCAGACCCTTGGCTCATCAGGGAACTTAGTCTGATGAAGCTCCGATAAGACCATCGGCGATCGGTGATGATTAGTTGATTGGATCTCCAATGATTAGTTGAGGGAGTAGCCATAGTGTCAGCAGGAAATAGTTAATGAAACAGTCGACAGAGTGTCACAAGAAGAAGATAAATAAAATTTTCATCGATATTTTTCTAAGTGTTGAGGCCATCGGCGATCGGCGCAAGTTAGTGGATGAAACCACCGAAATGCCTGCGGAAAAATAGGTGAAGGCAGGGCCGCTGTTTTGGCAGAGATATGACGAAGATCACCGAAGCATCAGTTAGAATTAGAAGATGAAGGTTCTGATGGACATCATCGGGGAAATATAGAGGATTTGATCGCTGAAACGACGGAAGAAATTAGCTGATGAGTCTGTCGATGAGTCAAGAGGAATTAGTGGTCTTGGGCGCCGATGGAAGTTGGAAAAGTTTAGTTGATTGGCAGTCCACTGTTGTGGTTGTCTAAAGGAATATCCTTTCGATGGATAGAGGCTTCCACCACCGATAGTGGATAGAACTTTCGACAGCCAATAAGTTATGGTCTGCGGAACCCGCAGTGGGATTACCACCCGCAGTTGCGGCTGCCTAGTTAACTATCCACTTGATGAGCAGTGGTTCTAACTACAAATACAGTGTTATGGGAGATAGTCTCCTCACCGATACCATATTGGGTAACAGTTTCGATTATCGATATACAACAATCCTTGGCATCGCCGAAACATCAGAAGCTTAGACAATAAGAGATTCAATACATCGAAAAATTATAGTGATAGGGCCTCCGATGAGCACCAAAGGAAACTTGTTGATAGGGTCGCCAATACATCAAAATATTAGTTGGGATGCAACCCAATTGGGTAAAAAGGAAATTTTGATTTTTCAAGTGGGATTTTCCAGCGGGTTTCGGCTGATTTCAAGTGGGATTTTCAGCAGTTTGTCAGTGGTTTTTCAGGGCTGAAAAGGAGTAAGTGGCAGCGATCTTATGCACTAGATTGTGTGACCAATGATTTACAAAAAAAAATGACAGTGCTGCCCTCGACCTGCCCTATAGTGGGGGCAAGCCCCCTTGACCCCCGTCGTCCCTCTGAGACAGTTGTTCCTTGAGGAAGAAAATTTTGTGTTTGGGAAAAATTGTTACTTTATGATTTTTGTTGGGTGAAGGTAAGTAATTCTGAATTATATCAATGTTATGCATCTAACAGTTGTGTTACTAACACGTTTGCATAATCATTGACACCTTCAAGGGCAGTATTCGTGGTAGTGAGGTTGGTAAGTAAGTGGCGGTTCAGCTATGAGAACCCATGACGGTTATGATGCTCAGGATTCTTACGAGTGTGTGCAAGATGCCATGGGAGAAAATGTCCGTAATGGATATGATAACATAGAGTCTAATGGAAGGAGATTCCAAGACACACCGTCAGATGTTGTAGCCACCATAAGAAGCTTGATTAAATCCCAGGAAGAGCAGCATCAGCTGAATGCTGCTATGTTGCAGAGTTTGATAGAATTGCAAAGAAAGATAGATAGACTTTGGGTGGGGTACAGCAAGACTAGAAGGCAGTAAGAGTAGTGCTAGGAGAAGGAGAAGGACTTCTAGTGGATCATCTGACTTCGAATAATCCAGCGTGGATTCAAGCTCTTCTTCTCATAAAAGAAAAATAAAGAGACACCATAGGGATCGCTCTTGGGATGAATTTAAGAAGCATTAGAGGAAATTTCAACTCAAAATGGGCCTTTTAACTTTTATTCAAATTCCATGTCATCATGTGTTATCCAATGAAATTGCTTTAAATTTGAAATACCGTATAGTTCTTAAACATTTTTTTAATATAAATTTGGGGATAGGTATCATAAAAAAAAACTACTTTTCTTGTTTGTATTTTTGGTATATCTCCCTGTGTTTTTACTCAAATTTTAATCGGAAGAGCTCGTTGGATGCGGAATTGAATTCCGCATCCAACGAGTACCCACTTGGCATACTTTTGACAGACCCCTCTGCCCCAAAAACAAGAAATACCTGAAAAAATGAAATGATGATGTCATCATTCCATTTTTTTAGGTATTTCTTGTTTTTGGGGTAGCGGGCTCCGTCAAAAGTATGCTGAGTGGGTACTCATTGGATGCGGAATTTAATTCCGTATCCAACAAACTCTCCCGATCGAAATTTGAGTAAAAACATAGGAAGATATGCCAAAAATACAAACAAAAAAGTAGTTTTTTTCTTTTCTTCCTCCAAAATTAATAAATATTATTTTATTATTTTAACTATTATTTTATTAGTTCATTTTAGGAGGCCCATTTTGAGTTGAAATTTCCTCTAATGGCTAAACCTCCTACATTTGATGGTGAGGTAAAGACTGGACAAGAGGTTGAATCTTGGCTTCTTGGGATAAAGAAGTACTTTCAAGTTCAACATTATTTGGGAAACATGAAGGCAAGAGTTGCCATATTAAATCTGAATGGAAGAGCATCCATTTGGTGGGAACACTTCAAGCAAGTAAATAGGATCAACGAAAGGAGACTTAAGTGGAAACAATTCAAGAAGTATTTCAAGCAGAAATACCTCTCTGACAAGTATTATGATGACAAGATTAAGGAGTTCCATGAGCTGAGATTGGGATAGCAGACCATGGAAGAGTATGCGAATAAGTTCTTGGAATTGTTGAGATATGTCCGGTACAACAAATATGAAAAAGTGAAGGTCCATCATTTTTTGAGTGGATTGCCTCAGTCTTACAAAGATAGAATTTAGTTTTATGAACCTAGAACTCTTGAAGAAGCAATAAGGAAGGCTAAGTATTGCTATGAGCAAAGAAAAGGTAAACCTGATTACCATAAGGCATGGAAGGACAAGAAGAATGAGAAGTTTGACCAAAGAAAGAAAGTTTTCAAACTTTCTAACCTTAAGAATTAGCAGAAACATCCATCCCAAGCTGCGAGTAAGCCAGTTGAAGTGACAGGAGAAAATCCTAAAGATCCACAACATAATAGAGGACCACTCCAATGTTGGAAATGTGGAGGACCCCACATGCGCAGAAATTGTCCACTCAAGAATGAGAGTGCAAGGCTAGCTTACAACATTCAACAAGTAGAAACAGTGGGTCAAGTAGTAAGGGAAGTCCCTAGGATTTATGCAGCACTGGAGGACCACCAAGAATATCACCAGTCAATTGTGGTTGAAGTTGTAGGTAAGATTGTTGAGCAATCTGTTTCTATTTTGATTGACCCTGGTTCTACTCATAGTTACAATACTCCTAGAGTAGTGGAGAGTTATGCTTTCAAGAAAGTAAAGCATAGGAAATCTTGGTTAGTTCAGCTAGCCACTAAAACTAAGAGAAAGGTCAGTGAAGTGGTAGAGAAATTCCCACTGGTTATGAATGGATTGATCACTTGTGTATATCTAAATGTTCTACCACTTGGTTCCTATGATGTTCTCATTGGAATGGATTGGTTAGAAGCTCACAGAGTGAAGCTTGATAGTTATAATAAGACTTTTGAATGCATGGATGAAGAAGGAAACCTAGTAGTTGTGAAAGGTATTCCAAAGGTGATTTCAGTAAGGCAGGTTTCAGCAATGCAGTTAAAGAAGTTATGTAGGAAAGGTTTCTAGTTGTATGCAGCTCATATTTTGGAGGAAACAGGGGATGAAACTCCTAGATTGGGGACTATCAGGTGTTATAGGAATTCAGGGATGTGTTTCCTGATGATACTCCAGGGCTTCCTCCAAAAAGGGACATTGACTTCACAATTGAACTTGTGCCAGGAGTAGCACTAATGTCTAAGACACCCTATAGGATGAGTACGCCATAGATGCTTGAACTGAAGATGCAACTACAAGAGTTGTTGGAAAAGAAGTATATCAGGTCGAGTGTGTCTCCTTGGGGAGCACCAGTTCTATTTGTAAAGAAGAAATATGGTACACTTAGGTTGTGTATTGATTACAGACAGTTGAACAAATTCACTGTGAAGAATAAATATCATTTTCCTAGGATTGACGACCTCCTTGATCAAATGAGAGGAGCAAAGGTATTTTCCAAGATTGACTTGAGGTCTGGTTATCATCAGGTGAGAATCAAGGATGAAGACATTCATAAGACAGCCTTCAGAACAAGGTATGGACATTATGAGTTTGTAGTGGTACCATTTGGTCTCACAAATGCACCAGCTACATTTATGTGCCTTATTAACAGTGTCTTCAGCAGGTATTTGGACAGGTTTGTTCTGGTTTTCCTTGATGACATTCTTGTTTATTCTAAGAAAGAGGAGGAACATGAAGAGCATTTGAAATTGACATTGCAAATGCTCCTATAGCATTAGCTATATGCAAAGTTGAGCAAGTGTGACTTATATAGAGATAGAATTCAGTATTTGGGTCACATTATCTCAGAAGACGGTATATCTGTGGACCCTAAAAATATTGAAGCCATTATGAATTGGCCTACTCCAAGAAATGTGACAGATGTAAGATATTTTATGGGACTTGCAGGATACTACAGGGGATTCATTGAATGATTCTCCAGATTTGCTCATGCCATCACTTCTTTGCAAAAGAAGGGGATAAAGTTTGAATGGACATTGAGGTGTGAAGAAATCTTCCAGCAGTTGAAGAATCTTCTCTTCAATGCACCAGTATTGAAAGTTGCAGATCCAGAAAAATATTTTGTGGTGTGTGCCGATGCATGCAGATAAGGGCTTGAAGGATTCCTTATGCAAGACAACCACGTAATATGTTACGAGTCAAGAAAGCTAAAGGAGCATGAGAAGAACTATGCCACTCATGATCTAGAGCTTGCAGCCATAGTACATGCTCTCAAGATGTGCAGGCATTACTTAATGGGTAGAAGATTTGATCTCAGGACAAACCATTGTGGTCTGAAGTATCTATTTGATCAGCCTACTCTAAAAGCTAGCGAAGCGAGATGGCTGGAGTTTTTATGTGAGTTTGATTTTGAAATCAAGCACATAAAGGGAAAATAGAATAAGGTAGCTGATGCACTCAGCAGGAAGATGCAGGAAATGCATGTGGCATCTCTTAGTATTTGCCAATCAGATTTGAGACAGCAAATTGTTAATTGTACTGCTGGAGATGAATTGTATGAGCTAGTGATAGACAAATTGCAGCAGCAAAGTCTTGAGAAGAGGTATGAGGGATATAAATTGGAAGAAGATGGAATTCTTACTTATAAAGGTAGAATTTACATTCCAAATGTAGCATATTTGAGGAGAGTTGTTATGGATGAAATCCATCAAGCTCCATATCCTGGTCACCTAGGATACCAGGAGACAATTGCTACCGCCAGAAGACAGTACTTTTGGCCAGGAATGAAAAAGGACGTGGCTGAATACATTTCAAGGTGCATGAAATGTCAACACATAAAGGTTGAGCATCTGCACCCACCAAGTTTGTTGCAGCCTTTGCCAGTTCCAAAATGGAAATGGGAAGTTATTTCTGTGGATTTTTGTTGAAATATTATAACTTCGAAGAATATTCTATATGTATCTTTTGTGGTCCCCGATGGTCCTACCGGGAGAACCACTTTTATTATATTGTACCCCGATGCTTCTAATCGAAATAACTAATAAGAGTCATGAGGTAGTCCCCTCTAATTGTAAAGGTGGGTCATTAGCACCCCAGTGTGGTTACTTGAGCCTACATGTGTAACTTGAGAATACATGATTAACTCGAGCCTACATGACATATGAGTTAACTTAAGTGAACAAATGAATATAAATAGAGGTGTAGTACTCCTCATTTGTGACACACACTCTCACTTGTGTAGCGCATTAGTGGAGAAGAGAATTAGTTGGAGAAGGAGGAGGATCAGGCTTTGATCTCCTTGCTAGTTTTATCTTTTATCTTTTATCTTTTGGGGGCATCTATATTGAGGAATATTTTGCTAGGTTTTTCCCTTTAGGGTTTTCCCAGGATAAATCCTTTTGTTCCTTTTGTATGGTTGTGCTTGTCTATCTTTCAGTGATCCCGTTTATATGCTTTTGTTATGAATATGAAATGAAATACTGATGTCTTAGCCAAGCATATGAAAATTTAACATGGTATCAGAGCCACCCTGAAAGAAGACATTATGTAGCTATAGAATCTATGGCTTCTTATTTTTTGGGTCTCTATCCATAATCGATCAGCAAAAGAAGGCTAGACTGACTCTCCATTGAAGGGCGCATCTTTCTGTCGAAGCAAAATTCGATTCCGAGCATTTTCAGTTTTGGTGCAGAAAATTAGGGCTTTCTATAGAAGAGGAATTTTTGACTGAGCCTAGCATAGGATTTTTCTCCTCATCAAAATCAAAGTTTAGAGACCTGGATCAAGAAATTTGGTTGGGTTAAACTCCAGAAAAGTCAAACCCTAGTTTGACCCCGATCTAGAAAAACCCTAAATACTAAAACTGCTACGTTTTGGTACATTCGCTATATCTTGAGATTGGCGAAGGATCAAGAGTTGAAATTTTTTGAGGACAGAGATAAAATCCTGATTTATTAGACTGTATCAAAAATTCATCCTCAGATTCGCTATATTCTAGGAGATATGATCCCTCCAAGTTAGGGTTCTAGCCTCTTCCAGAATTCATCCCTAAACAGGACACATGGGGATAATTGATGTATCATGGGCTACAGAGGTCCAAATGGAATTCCTAAAGATTTTATAGAAAAATCACGGGGTTTAATTTCTTTGTTATGAATTTCAGAACCTGAAGATGAACCAGTGACACGTGGCATGCCGTACAACTTCACTGTTCTGAACAGTCCTGTAACATGTCACCTTGGGAAAATGATCCTAAATCCCAATTGGTGAAACAAATTTTGATGAACCCTATGGTGTTGGATCAAATACATTCAAGGTTACCTCAGTAATAAATTTCAAACACAAAGGAGCAGTAATTTCGGAGATATCACAGAAATAGTAATAGGAATTTCTGCAGAAGAAATTGGAAAACTAGGACTTCCTGTTCCGGGAGATTCCCTCCACTGTTTTCAGAAAAGGAGTACATTGGACAGCTCCATCTGAAGAGATATATATTTCTATCTAATCAGATCTGAAAGATTCCAAGTTTTGAAAATTAGGGTTTCTCTGACAAACCCTAGATCAGCCAGCTCCGGAAGCAAGACGGACACCTCAAATCGGTAAGATCTAATCTTTTGCTATTTGCATTTGAGGTTCTCATTTCAAAGTGATCTATCACATCAGCTTGATGATAATCTTGGTGAAGTTAAAAACTTCCAAGCATGGAATTATTTGATCTCTCTTAAGAAAATGAATTGGACACCTACATGAGTAGAGAGGTTCCAGTTCTAGAGCGAGATGAGCCTCAAAGCCTTACACTGGAAGAACTTGATCAAGGCCAAGAGGATCATTGTTTATTCAATCACGGATCAACTTGTACCACAAGTGTCTTCCCTAAATACACCGAAGATTTTTGATTCCTTGATCAAGCTATTTGAATATAAGAACATAATTCAGAAGATGGATTTGAGAAAACAGTTGAAGAATGTGAAGATCTAGAATGCATAACATCTTGAAGCGGTAGAAGAAGAAGCAGAGAATGGCCTCCCATGATCATGGGATTCATTCATGTGAGGAATGTGTTCCAAAAGGAAGTGATTACTTTCAGTTGAATCTGGGAAGAAGAATAAGCTTGTCTCATAAGAAGAGAAGAAGAAAGATGGGAGCAAATTGAAGATCAAGCTCTCACCATTCAAAGAAGATCCCTCAAGCGATGAGGAATATGAAGAACTCAATTCTTGACGAACCTCTTATCCATCTTATCATTTGGATAAGAAATGATGATTTCATGGATGAAGAAGATGATGAAGCAGAATGATCAAGAAGGAGTCTACCCACAAAACAAACAAAATATAAGTATTCAATTGTCATTTAATGATATTGTTTTGTTATGCATTTGATTATATTCAGTTGATGTGTTGTTTGCATGCATGTGATGGGTAAGTAGCTCATGGTTCTATACAAATCTCCATTGTTACTTATCTAGAATGAAACCTATTTGCTGACATATTGGATTAGTGCACAATCTCAATGATGTCATGGTAGAGATGGAAGGCATATAGAAATTTTCTATGAGATATGGATGAATGTTGTATTAGCCAAATAGTTGCATGATGCATAAGAATTTGTTGTTATGCATATGTAGTTCTAACCATGCAACTGGTGCATTTGAATTGTAGGAAAGTTCTTGTACAACCTCCTAAAAGAAAATAAGGATGAGACTTGTTCCAAAGATCAAGTGATGACAATTCAATAAACATGAATCTGAAGCTCCCAGGGTCAGAGACACCATGACGAAAGAAAGAGCTTCAAAGAGCGGTAGATCCACCTCGAAGGATGAAGACCACCATGGGTATGAGAGATAACTCAAGATGAAGAAAAAAATGCTATGAAAGAAGCTATGATCAAAGAATAACAATTGATTATGGGGAATGATGTATATGATATGATTTCGAGACATAAAGGGAAGTACGTAGTATCTTCCATATGGATCTGCAAGAACAAGTGTATAAAGCAAGAATCGTGATTTTCCTCAGAAAGAATAGACTATGACATGACATACTCTATTGACCAGTATATATCAAGCCTAGAATCACCTATACAAAATGAAGAAGGAAGATAATACTCCACTTCAGGGGGAGTGACTACAAAAGATATCTGAGTTCGACACAGTACGACATGATGGATAGCTTCCTGATGGATCGAGACTTTACCAAGAGTAAAGTGGGTTCCAACCTTCAAAGTTGAATGCAAAAGACTAGGATATGTTGATGATCTGACAAGATGAACTCATGGAAGATCTTATGATGATGTTTGGGATATAGTACTCAAACCAGAAAGCAAGCATGTGGTAACTTACAAATGGATTTGCAAGATAAAATATGTCGCTGATAGAAGCAAGGAAAGACTTGTGGCTAGAGGTTTCTATAAGAAAGAGGGAAATAATTTTGAAGAGACACTTACTCCAGGAAGCAAGGTACACTTCCTTCAAAACTATGATGGTAGTTGCTTCCATGATGAAGTAAAGACAATCCTTCCTTAATGGTATGATTGGGGAAGAGTTTTACATCGAAAGGATTTGAAGTTGAAGACAAATGGACTCATATATGTAAGTTAAAGAAGGGCCTCTATGGCATGAAGCAAGATCCCAGAGCTTGGTATGGAAGGATAGACAATTTCCTGTCAATTATGGGCTTTACCAAGAGTACAGTTGATCCTAACCTTTATCCCAAGGTTGTAGAAGATGAACCTGTCATCCTGTTATTATATGTGGATGAATTATTCTTGACAGGGAATGAGAAACAAATCATGGAAAGCAAGAAGAAACTAGCAGAAGAATTTGAGATGAAAGACCTTGGGTTAATGCATTATTTCATAGGTCTGGAAGTATGGAAAAGTTCAGAAGAAATATTTCTCAACCAGGGAAAGTATGCAATAGAGATATTGAAGAGATTAAATATGTTGGAATGCAAAGCCATGGCCACACCCAAGGACTCCAACCTGAAGCTGTTAGATGATGACTCATCAGAGTTAGTAGATGCAACTCATTACAGACAGATCATTGGGTCATTGATGTACTTAACAAATACCAAACCAGACATTTGTTTTGCTGTGAACACCTTAAGTCAATATCTTGTTCAACCAAGATGGGTTCACCTAGTAGCTGTAAAACATGTGATGAGATATCTGAAAGGGACTATAGACCTTGGTCTATACTATGATGGTAGCCATGAATACAGATTGTATGGCTATACAGATGCAGATTGGGTTGGAAGTATCTCAGACGGGAAAAGCACATCGGGTAGATGCTTTTGTTTGGGGTCTGCTATGAGTTCATGGTTTAGCAGGAAACAGTCCATTGTTTCTCTTAGAACAACAAAAGCAGAATACATAGCAGATTGCTCTACTAAGTTGTGAAGCCATATGGCTTCGAAAGCTGATATCAGGTCTCCTTGACCTGAATATGGATACTACATTGATTCTATGTGATAACGAGAGTTGTGATAATAGAGAACCCTATGTTCTGTCATAACACATAGAAATCCGATATTTCTGCATACAAGATAAAGATGTAGATGATGATGTTTCAGTATTCCCATACTAAAGATATAGATGATGCTTTCAGTATTCACATGCTAGAGATACAGATGGTGATGGTTCAGTATTCACATACTGAAGATGTAGATGATGATGGTTTAGATGGTGATGTGCTGACGAAGCCTCTGTCCTGAGTAAAGTTCAAACACTTTCGAGACAAGCTTGGTGTGGTTTGGAAAGACCTTCCTTGAAAGGGGGAGTAGTGATGTTGCTATGGGATTGTATCATCCTGGGACATATGTCTAGAAGTGATCCGAAGACCTCAGTCTTCGAGAATGAAGAGGGCTTGTATCATCCTGGGACATATGTCTAGAAGTGATCTGGTGACCTCAGTCATCGAGAATGTAGCAGGATTGTATCATCCTTGAACTTCGGTTCAGAACGGATCCGATGAACTTCGGTCATCGAGAAGGTGGCAGGATTGTATCATCCTTGGACTTCGGTTCAGAACGGATCCGGTGAACTTCGGTCATCGAGAAGGTGACAGGATTGTATCATCCTTGGACTTCGGTTCAGAACGGATCCGGTGAACTTCAGTCATCGAGAAGGTGGCAGGATTGTATCATCCTTGGACTTCGGTTCAGAACGGATCCGGTGAACTTCAGTCATCGAGAAGGTGGCAGGATTGTATCATCCTTGGAATTCGGTTCAGAATGGATCCGGTGAACTTCGTTCATCAAGAAGGTGGCAGGATTGTATCATCCTTGAACTTTGGTTCAGAATGGATCCGGTGAACTTCGGTCATTGAGAAGGTAGTAGGATTGTATCATCCTTGAACCTCGGTTCAGAATAGATCTGGTGACTTCGGTACTCGAGAACGTGTGTTGATCTCGTAATTCCAATAGGAAGGATTGTCTGAGTTCCACAACTATGTTGATCCCATAATTCCAAAAGGAAGGATCGTTAGTAAATATGTAAAGACCTAAATCCCGTAATTCCAAAAGGAAGGATCATTGAATTGATCCCGTAATTCCAATAGGAAGGATTGTCTGAGTTCCACAGATGTGTTGATCCCGTAATTCTGAAAGGAAGGATCATTAGTAACTCCGTAAAGACCTAAATCCCGTAATTCCAAAAGGAAGGATCGTTGGTAGCTCTGTAAAGACTTGATCCCATAATTCCAATAGGAAGGATTGTCTGAGTTCCATAGATGTGTTGATCCCATAATTCCAATAGGAAGGATTGTCTAAGTTCCACAAATGTGTTGATCCCATAATTTCGAAAGGAAGGATTGTTAGCAACTCCGTAAAGACCTAAATCCTGTAATTCCGAAAGGAAGGATCGTTAGTAGCTCTGTAAAGACATGATCCCATAATTCCGAAAGGAAGGATCGTCTGAGCTCCACAAATGTGTTGATCCCATAATTCCAAAAGGAAGGATCATTAGTAACTCCGTAAAGACCTAAATCCCGTAATTCTGATAGGAAGGATCATCTGAGTACCATAGACATGTTGATCCCGTAATTCCAAAAGCAAGGATCATGTTGATGTTTTGATGATGATGATGTTGATGTTTTGATGATAATGATTTTATGATGATGATGATGTACTGATCGAAAGATCAGAGTGTGATGATGATGATGTTTTGATGTTTTGATGATGTTGAATGTTTTGATCATAATGATGTTTTGATGATGTTGATGTTTTCATGATGATGATGTTTTTATGATGATGATGATGTACTGATCAAAATATCAGAGTATGATGATGATGTACTAATTGAACGATCAAGAGTATGATGATGATGATGTACTGATCAAAATATTAGAGTGTGACAATGATGATGATCAGTATGTGATGATGACGACATACTGATCAAAAGATCAGAATATGATGATGATGATTTTGTTCAAGAGTTGAAGTATGATGATGGTGCTGATCATGATGTTACTAATCAGAATGTGATGATGTTGCTGATCGAAAGGTCAAAATGCTGAATATGTATTTGCTGATTGAAAGATCAAAGTGTCGAAGATGTTGCTGATCGAAAGGTCAAAGTGCTGAAGATGTTGCTACTGATCGAAAGGTCTAAGTGTTGAAGATGTTGCTAAAGATGTTGTTGATCAAAAGATCAAAGTGTTGAAGATGTTGTTGATCAAAAGGTCAAAAGATGTTGATGTTGATTAAAGAGTTTTTGTCGTTAAATATTGAAGACAAAGACTATATGATGTTGAAAAGCTTCCAATGATTTATAGAAGTGTTACCCTGATGATGTTGATGATGTCCTCTCCTACTATTGTTGTTTTTGATGTTGTTGTAGAATACCCTTCTCGTTAAGGGGGAGTGTTGAAATATTGTAACTTCGAAGAATATTCTATACGTATATTTTGTGGTCCCCGATGGTCATACCGAGAGAACCACTTGTATTATCTTGTACCCCGATGCTTCTAATCAGAAGAACTAATAAGAGTCATGAGGCAGTCCCCTCTAATTGTAAAGGTGTGTCATTAGTACCCCACTGTGGTTAATTGAGCCTACATGTGTAACTCGAGCCTACATGATTAACTCGAGCCTACATGACAGATGAGTTAACTTAAGTGAACGGATGAATATTATTAGAGGTGTAGTGCTCCTCATTTGTGACACACACTCTCACTTGTGTAGCGCATTAGTGGAGAAGAGAAGTAGCTGGAGAAGGAGGAGGATCAGGCTTTGATCTCCTTGCTGGTTTTATCTTTTAACTTTTATCTTTTTGGGGCATCTATATTGAGGAAGCTTTTGTTGGGTTTTTCCCTTTAGGGTTTTCCCAGGATAAATCCTTGTGTTCCTTTTGTATGGTTGTGCTTGTCTATCTTTCAGTGATCCTGTTTATATGCTTTTGTTATGAATATGAAATGAAATACCAATGTCTTAGCTAAGTATATGAAAATTTAACAATTTTATTACAGGTTTGCCGATGACTTGGAGACAACATGATTCCATCATGGTTTTGGTGGACAAGTTGACAAAGGCAACACATTTTATACCGGTTAAGTCTATGCATAAGACTGAGGACATTGCAAAGATATTCATGAAGGATATTTTCAAACTGCATGGATTGCCTAAGGCAATAGTCTCTAATAGAGATGTCAAGTTCACTTCCAATTTTTGGAAGGGGTTGTTTGTGGATTTGGGTACAAAGCTAAACTTCAACATTGCATACCATCCTCAGACAGATGGGAAAATAGAGAGAGTTAATCAGATGCTTGAAGATATGCTTCGCATGTACGTGATGGACAAACCAACCAACTAGAAAGATTACTTACACTTGGTAGATTTTGCTTATAACAATGGACAGCATGCATCCTTGGGGATGAGTTTGTATGAAGATTTGTATGGAAGAAGGTGTAGGACACCAGTGACTTGGGATAATCCAGTGAACAGGGTTGTGCTTAGCCCAGAATTGCTCAAGGAAATGGAGCAAGAGGTTGTAAAGATCAGGCAGAATCTAAAAGCAGCATAGGACAGATAGAAAAGCTATGCAGATAATCATAGGGTGAACAGGGAGTTCAGTGTTGGGGATCATGTTTACCTCAGAGTGAGGGCAAGCAAGAGTTCCTTGAAGCTTGGAAATTGTGCCAAGTTGTCACCAAGATATTGTGGGTCGTTTGAAGTGCTTGAAAGAATAGGGCCAGTTGCATATAGACTTGCATTGCCTACTAGCACTAGAGCTCATAATTTTTTTCATGTTTCTTTGCTTAAGAGATATGTTCATGATCCTAACCATGTGATTAATTGGGATGTGATTCAGGTGGAACCCGAGGGAGAGTTCCAAATCGAGCCAATGCACATCCTCGACAGGAAGGTCACAATGCTCTAGAACTAAGCCATAGGGCAGGTAAAGGTGCAATGGGAGCACTACGAACCTGAAGAGGCTACATGGGAGCTGGAGGATGCCATGTGATTGGAACATCCATTTTTGTTCAATTCTGTGGAACACTGAGGCGACACTGGTGTAGCATTTTGTTCAAATTTTTTAAAGCACTGAGGATAGTGCTATTGAAGGGGCAAGGGAATGTAACACCCCGGTTTTGACCCCATTTGCATTAAATGTATATGATGTATATATTAATCGTGGTGTGGAGGTAAAGGCAAAATCCCCACCATCGATTTTGTTGTGTTATGTTCGGTGATTTAAATCATTGCCGATGGTATATCATGATATACGACACATATTAGTTTTGGCATCATGTAAATATAAATCTTTAATTAAAATAAACCCCAACTAGCTATGTCACTGTAACCATAATGAAAAGGGCATGATTTCCCCAAGGATAAGGGGGGGAATTGTTAAACATTGAACCAATGGGGAAAAAGCCATGTTTCAACCACCCATTTAAAACTGTTGATGTTAGTTGAGGGCAGTTATTGCTGGGAAGTGGTGGGTGGTAGGACTGTCAGTCCTTTCCCACACGCCCACTCCACTAACAGACTCTCCATCTTCACGTGGGCAGGAAGAAAATGACCCCATTCTTCCATTGTTTTCCATCCTCACGTAGGGACGGTAGTTCTGCTCATCCTCACACCCATGATTTTCTCCATCATTTTTCCTCATGTAGAGAGATGGGGGAGCCATTTTTGTCATCCACAATTTTGTTCATGTGAATGAGCGTTCACGATTTTTGTGTGTGCGAATGTCATAGTTGGGGGAATGGTGATGTGGGTTCCTTCATGATTTTCTTGGGAATGATCCATTCACGTTTGGGCTGTGTATTTTCGTTGCTTCAATGTTGAGATCGGGCTGTTGTTTTCCCCACAATTTTGTGTGTTGTGGGTTCGTTTAATTTGGTTGGTTGTTGTGGATTTCGATTGAGTCATTTTGGCCACGATAGGGCCAAGAATGACTCAGGAATCAAATTCCCCAATCAGAGTTATGAATTGCTTGTTTGCTATGTGTATGCAGTGGTTGGTCTTGGACTGTGTTGGAGTGGGAATGAAGGCATGGTTTGCTTGATAAACCTGTTGTGTTTGGGAGCCACACAAGCAGAGCTAGAGGGCTATATTTCTTCTCCACAACCCCTGAATAGCACTGGAAGGGAAGTCAGGGTTTGAGGAACTGTGTAGCAGAGAAGGGATTGATTTCCTTGTGTTGGGTGTGCATGGGTGTCCTAGAAGTTAGGCTAGTTCTAGTGTAGGTGTCCTTATCTCTTCAATGAGCTCACCAGCTTAGCATTCATCTTTTCCTAGCTCCTTGATGGCCTGATAAACCCAATTGTGTTGGCTTGGCTGTATTTTGTGTATCCTTGTTTATGTGTAATCCTGCTTGTTCCTTATTCCTTGGGAAATCTTGACCAGCTTGGGGGTCACAGCGTTGCTGAGAGATTAAGGAGCACGCTGGCCTATGGTTGGGTGGAACATTGCAGCGACACAGCTGGTTAAGGGACAAGTTCTTTATAGATAAGTATTCTTGTCTAATTTACTTCTGCAATCATATTTGATGTTTAATGAATGATGATGAACATGTTGAATTCCTTAATGAATGTATGTTTGGTTCCATTGTGTATGTGAATGATTATGCATATTAGCATGTTTTATGTTCGAGCATTTTGGTTTAATGTATGTTCATGTTCATGGGGGTATTTTTTCCTGGATGCTTAATGTGATGGTAGCATCCTCTTTGCCATTCGAAGGGTCGGGGATGTTACACACAACTCCTTGGTCGAAGGCAGTTTGAAAAAAACAATTTGTGGAGTATTTGTCAATCAGCTTCGAGTGCATGTCCCCCTTTTTTTGTATTCAACTCCTTCGTGACCCAAAACATATGTCATGATGTTTTTCAATGATTTCTTAATCTCAATCATTGATCTAACCATCAACTATTTGATTAGCTCGGTGTTATCCGTTAACACTTTGTCATTTCAACACGTGCTTCACATCTCCACCTATGATGTTTTAAATTATCAATGGTTATCTGTTGCTTAACCTTAGTGCCTTGCGTTTAGCCTATGATTGCATGTTGCACCAAAGGCTAGGGGCCAATATCATCTATTTCAATTTTTAACTGTTCCATATTACTCTTAAGTTGTAGAATATTTGATTTCATTTGCTCAACCCCACTCATAGTAGCATCCTTCACTTTTATGCTTGTACAAATTCATAAGCAAGGAAAAACCTCTTAAGTCAATCAAGTAAACCATTACCATTGGCCAATTACATATACTAATCCCACTCTTTCCTCAACTTCTCTAGACCGAGTAGAATCCCTTAAACCAACACATTATCTATCTCATTCACTTTGGTCTGCTTATTTTCAAGTGTTTTCAGAGCACCTTCCTTTTTCATTTCATACATTCTTGTCCCTACTTCCTCCTCAAACATTGATAAAATCTATGGAGGCTTCATGTTAATAAATTTAGCAATGCATCCTTGCATAATGAGAAAATGTGGAATGTTTACATTTAGTTGGACATAATGGAAAAGGTTATGGACATGCAATGGATGTGCAAGGTAGCTATTAATTAAGTACTTATTTCTGCCACCAACAACTATTTTCTTTAAATAATATTTCAGTTTCAAATTATATTCATATTTGAATCTACCAAACTGATATTTTTGTATATTTTCAAGAAAGGCACTCCTAGACCACCAAAATGCACACTAAGGGCACAAGAATGCATTCCAATGGCTCGGATAAACTTCATACATGTAAGTCTCTACTCAAGCAATGTATTTCCAATTCCATATGTCTGCTTTGTTCATGAAAAATGCACGCCAAAGGCTTCAACTAACCAAATTCTTCCTTTTGACAGTCATCTTCAAAAAATGCAAGTTTAGGTCAGTAAAATGCACGCCAAGAGCACTAATTTGATTGGTTTGTGCTCAAATTTCACACATGGATTCTTGGGTCGTGATATAGACCCTTGTACCAAAGTTATCCTCATCTGTAGTTTTCATAAGGGGATTTAAGGTCTACAAATATAATGTTTTTATGCTTCCAGCCTTGTCATCAAGCATCATAAATTAAATCTTGTTGGGAACTCTATATGCAGGTTAATTAAAGCCAACATAT
This sequence comes from Pseudotsuga menziesii, assembly GCA_001517045.1. Taxonomy (NCBI): domain Eukaryota; kingdom Viridiplantae; phylum Streptophyta; class Pinopsida; order Pinales; family Pinaceae; genus Pseudotsuga; species Pseudotsuga menziesii. Next base: position 295,400 of record LPNX010112934.1, read on the forward strand.
AGAATTTTCAATATAAATTTTCAACCCAGGGAAGTCTTTTTATTGCAAAGATAATATGCAGTACCTGTTATTAAACACTAAGTAGATGATATTGTTGAATAAACTATCCTACCTATCTGTTCATCCCAATTCTTCCCATGATTAATCTAATCTAAATTACCTTCCTAAGAATGCAGAATTGTAATTACCTTCCTACAACTCTAATCTAGAAATGAACCATTAGGAAATAGACATCTAGACTTACTTTTGCAGAAAGTTAAATCCTAAATTACCAGGCCATATGAGGATCCATTATAACTATCTTAATTCAACTTAATCTAAGAATCAGAAATGCAGAAATTGAACTCAACAATTATAACTGTAAACGGACTGAATTGGAGAAACTCAAGAAAGACAGTAATTGAAAGAAAATAGGGATGAGATTGGTTGTTATAGCTATAGGAGAAATAGAAGCAGGGAATATAGGAATTCTATTACACGAGCGGATGATGAAGTAACAAAACCCATTTAAGAGATACTTTGTCAGTTGTAGCTACCCTTGAATAACGGTGCGCTGCTGAGGCTGAGTCTGTTGTAGCCTTTCATGTTGCAGCTTGCGTGGAATGAGGATATTTGACTGCGTTTCATACGAAAAGCTGGAGTCTGTGGGTACAGCTGGAAATGGATTTTCATCTCTTTTGGAAAACACTCGACCTAATACACCTGTATCCTTCACATCTTGAACTATCTTCATAAATTCTCAATTTGTTAGCATAATTCAAGAGGCAAATCCATGCTTACAACAATCATAAGTATTAATAAGATAAAACAATAAGTAATCATACCTGTAAGGAATCAGGGCTCAAATGAAGGAAGATCATATGTTTGGTGCATAAAATGGAGTAAGATAAGGCAAAAAGGGTACGGTGAGTGTGGTCAAAAAGGGGTCTTTTCTGGGCCCAACAAATCTGACATTGGATTCAATCATTCTACATTTATGGTTACCCTTTAACCAATACGATCACCTTCTAAGCTTCTTCATGCCTGCTCAATGTCTGACTAGTGTGCAACTTCCTCCAATCAATAAGAATGACAAGTTTGTCATCCATTTTGCCATTAATGACAACATGCAATCAATAATGCCAAGCCTGATCTAGAAAATTTTAAATTTGTCATCCAAGGAAGGGGGATTGTGTTGAGTTGATTTATTTGGGAAAAACACTAAAAATATCCAAAAAATTTATAACCCTAATGTCTCATGTTTTCTCACACTTGCTTGATGATTAAGCAACCTTTAAATTATGAAAGTAGGCGTGCCCTTTTCTAATTTGGGTCTTCATAATCATATTTAAATATTGCAACCATGATTACCACTCATGTTCAATGCTTCATTTTCTTCTCTTTTGCAGATATGATAAACATGCATGTCAAAGTAGTTTCAAGCTTGAAGTCTCTGGAAGAAATGGATGCACCATTAATTAGCTTTCTACATAATCCATCGCTTGTTCGGGAGCATCATTTTGATAAGCGATATAATCTACAGATGCCAAATTAATGATATCAGGTATGTGGAATGTTATCTACAGTTTTCTTCATTTATGTCTTGCATAGGACAATATTTCAAAACCAACCTATTTTGGGATTGCCCTTGAGCTCAAGTTGTTTGGAATTCTTCTTTGTGGTTAATTCAATGTCATTTTCAATATAAAGGCATCACTTTTGAGACAGTTAATTGGCTTAGTTGGGCTTCTACAACCTTTAATACTTTTCCCATTTTTATAGCTTGGCATATTTGGAAGGGAAGAAACAAAAGGATTTTTTAAGACAACATATTTTTCGTTGATTATCTTGCTATTAGAGATGTTTCTTTCTATAAGGAATATGGGCTTATGAGTCACGGTGCTATGTAAAAAAAGGAATGTATAGTTTCCAGAATTTAAAGCTTCCTTTCATAAATGTTATTTTGATGGTGCAGTTGTAAACAACTCATGTTGTTTTGTATTTTTACTTAAACTTATCTTCTACACATTTATATAGATGTTAGTTTGGTGGGGGCAATGGGAATAATATAAGAGCAGAGTTGTCGGGATGCTAGGGTTTGTTATATTTTGCTTTTATTCGAGGTTGTACAGAGATTCACATTTGTGGAGATTCCAAATGTGTTGTAGACTGGATTTTAGATCATTTACACGTAAATGTGATACACCTTTCTTACTGGATGCAGAATGTTAAAAGACTAAGGGACTCTTTCATATATTTCTCTTGCCATCATGTGTTTCAGGAGTTATACTAAGTAGCAAACAGCTTATCTAAGAAGGTAGTTGATGAGGATTTTTGTGTCAACAAATTTGAATAATTTCGAGACAGATCTTTACTGATAATGGGGACACTTAATCTCTTTTGAGGTGTCATACTTCAGTTATATTTTGGCCTATTTTTATATCTGTTATATGTTACATACTTTTGCTATATTTGGAGGTTTTGTGAGCTTTATTTTCATCTCATTTTTACCAAGTTTTGTTACATTTTTTATATTTTTTTCAATTGACTATGATGTAAATTTTGACTTTATTGTACAAGATGCAAGTTTCTACATCTAATAGAAACTAGATTTTCCTTTTGGAAAACCAACTATGTTGTGATCTTTACATTGTCTCCTCTAGTTTTGACATTAATTAGAAAGCACAAAAAGCTCCAAACTTTGTTAAACGATCATGTCGATGAGCTTGTATTGAAGTCCTTTCAATAAAATTCTATTAAGAATTGGAGTTAAATACATTGCAATGAAAAGGAATATATGATTACGATTCATTGATCAATATAATAATAAAACAATCAATGAAACCATAGCACTGGTTTTTTTATTATATTGATCAATGAATCAAAGTCATATATTACTTTTAATTGCAATGGATTTAAGTTCAATTCGTAATAAATTTTCAATGAAAGGACTACAACACAAGGTCATCGACATGATCTTTAACAAAACCACACCATAGAAATTATATTTTTTTAATAGTATATACTTTTGTCAAATATCTGATATACACTCTCGACGGATTTGAAGCACTTTCGTTGTAAATATGACTCTAGCACCGATTATAAACATCATCGGATAAATAGTATTCTCGTTCGGTATTCTAGAGAAAACTGACAAAAAACTGGACTTAAATCCGTCGAAACTCTAGAGTTAACGTCGATGATGTATCATTGAGGATATATGACAGATATGTGTAATTTTTATAAAAAAAATAGTGCTCTTACAGTTGTTGTTTACCCTACATTCCTTCGTAGGATATTCGATGGATACAGGTTCTTCAAATATACTAATGAAATCCCATTGACATCCAAATAATTTTGAGATATCCATCTCGCATATTCGACGAACCATAGTTGTATTTTGGGTCCAAATGTTGTAGTGGAAGCTTATCCAAACAATTATCTCGGATATTCATTCTTTACAATCTTACTTCACCACATCCATCTCTTGCTCATGTGTAGTATTCTTGGCTCAAGATATGTGTCCACTTGGTGAATTTCCTCACCCTTCGATAATGCCCCATTGGTTTGTGTTTTCAAAAAATTTTGTCTGCGTCCCTGTGCCACTTGTCGTAATTCATATTTGTGTGGTGTATGGTGCACATATGAAAAATTCCTCGTGGGAATTGTGCACCTAGGTTCATAAATCATATTTTTCCTTTACAAATATCCATGCCACATACCATTTTCTTTGTGGGACTTTCACAAATGAGTTTATTTCTCTTTATTCATAAGTTGCACAAATGGTATTTGCACATACGTGTCATTTTCAATGTTCTTCTTTATGAATTATTATATGCGCAATTCAACCAATGTCATGGTGGGATTGTTTTTTTCATGTGACTTCCACATTCTTCCATATATATTTTTTCAAGTTCGCTGTGTGTGATAAATTCTTCAACTTCTTCTGATGTTCTTTTAGCAATCCCATTGAAATTCAATTCAATGTATTTGAGATCATTTCCTTGAAATTTTATTCGTTGAACTTTGACATTTGATCCCTTCCTTTGATCCTTTAACATCTGATCCTTTATTATTGATCCTTTGACATCAATGACAATACATTTTCAATAATCTCCACATTTGTCATTAATATCAACACTGCCTTGAATGATAACATTTGTCTCAAACTCCCCCTAAAGGTGATCTTTGTTTTTGTGCGTCAAAAGCTTCTTCTATGATCATGCTCTTTGCTTCTTTTGCACATGTATATATTCTATTTTTTCATTCTTTAATTTCTCCCCGTCATTGGGATTTGTCTTTCTCTTTCTCTCCTCCTTTGACATCAATGGAAAAGGGACCTTCTACTTTGCTGACTATGTTTGGCCTTGTGCTTTCTACTTTTGGTATGCCAAGTCGTAGATAATTCTGTCTCTACGTCAGATACATGGAGATGAATTATTTTGTGTAATCACATTGTCTACATCTAATTTAATGTATCCTACAGGTAATATGGTCTCAAAATTTAGACATGAGGCGTTTTATTTCTGTCCACAAATTTTCCTATTATCGCACATATTTCAAACCTTTCACATGCATAGTAAAAGTTGGTGTTCCCAATATCATATCCACGTGGTGTATTTGTACTGGAAATTTTACGTAGACATCATTCTTCCAAATTTCCCTTTTTCATTTATCATCCTATGCACTAAATTTATACCCCATTGTGATCTCCCTTGGATTATACAATGCATGGATTCATCAACTTCGATGTCCCTTCAATTTATGTTCAAGTACGTGAAGAGTTATTTCCCAATTCTATAATTTGTTAGTGTTTTTATTCAGCTCATCACCTTGGTTCACTCATCGTCAAGTTTGCTATGGTATTTGTGTCTTTAGTAACCATTCTTTAGCTTCCCTTTCCTTTGTCATCATCATGTCTTACTTCTAGAGATTAAATAAATCCTTTAACACCCTTCGCATGGTGGTTCAGTCTCAGCGGGTGGATTTGGGATGACTGTAGATGGATAGGGTACTTGGAAAAACTAGATACAAGAGTCCAATTTTATGCCATGGTACCATCAAGCGCAATTCAACCTGATCACTTTTGTTGATGTAATTGTGTAACAATAATAATAAATACATTAAATATTAACTAGTGATATGTAATACTAGGTTAATGTAACAAAATCCAAATTTAATTATTAAGTTAGGTTAAATAATGTAAATAAACTAAGAGGTGACTTGAAAAGTCACCTCTCTTCCCCATTCACGGTATAAATTACCGGGGCCCTATTATGTAACACATCTTATTTTACATTACTTGCCCTTTATGGAATTTATACGTTACTTATACTTGTTATTCTATTATTGAGGAACTTTGTTCCTTTCTTTCAAGTGGTATGAGAGCACATGGTTTTGTTTTTAAAGTAAAACAAGCCCCCCCCCCCCCAAAAAAAAGGGAGGTAAAAAAAAAGAAAAGGAAAGGAAAGTTTAAAAAAAAAAAGATAAAGTAAAACAAACACATGGTTGTCTTTAAAGTAAAACAAGCACATGGTTTTGCTTTCCACTTCAACTAGGGTTTTGCTTTGATTTGAATTATTATAATATATTTATAATAATTCAATTTTTTGTTTTATTATATAATAATTAATAATAATTAATACAATAATTAATTATTATATAACTATATATATATATATATATATATATATATATATAGTTTATAAAAACATTAATATAATTATGAATTAATTAATTAATAATTATTATTATAAAAGAAAAAGGGAAGAAACAAAAACAAAAAAAATACAAAGAAATAATATTATTGAATATTATTTTTGGAAAAAAAGGAAAAAAAGGGAGTTATTTAACCTAATCAAAGAAGATCTTCTATCATTGAAAAAGCAAAAGAAAAGAAGGATAGACAATCAACCGAAATCCTCTATCAAACAAGAAGACCAATTTGAAAAATTGGAATTCAAGAAGTCATAGCGACTATGATACCAAAATTACAATCACAATTATGGGTAGTTTTGAATGAGCTAAAAGAGTGTGAAATCGCCAATAATAGTCTACTATTCGAAATCGACAAATAGAAACTAAAGATTACTACCTCAAAAATGAATATTGGATTTTTGGAAGATAGTAAAAGAAAACTCATAGAAAGTCTAGCAGATAAAGATGAGAAATATCACGTCTGGAAGGCATCATTCAAAAACTTGACGACCAGATAATAAAGTCAAAAAAAGTGGAAGAACATCCATATCAAAATATTATCGAATTGGAAGAAGAAATTAGTCGTCTTAACAAAGTCGTCATCGACAAAGAAGATTAATTGGCGCAAGTACATGAAAAGTTAGGAAATCAGGAAACAGAATTACGTCATCATCAACAACAAAATGAAAGACTCCAACAACAACATCATGACAGTAAGAAGACACATAAGTTGGAGTTGACAAAAGTCAACAAGGTATTATCAAGCAATACTGAAGAGATTTTTCGACTACGAAATCATAACAAAACATTGATTACAAAGATCAAAAAATTGAAAAATAGTAGCAAGAGGGAACACTCTGGTGAAGACCTCAAAGGAAAAATACTAGAAAAGCAAGAAGAAAACCAGTTTCCAAATAATCGTAATCAGGAACTACATAATCGAATTAAGGAGTTAGAAATTGAAAAAATGTCGCAAGATGAAAGAATAGAAAAGATTCAGAATCATAACAAACTATTGGAGAACCAAGAATCACAAATCCAGGAAAATGCACCTAAAAATCAAATCGAGGAACTGAAGACAGTCCTCACCGCAGTCCAAAAGAAAGAAGAACAAACAATACCTACACATTACAGACATCCTAATTATAATCGTCATTTTGACCAACAACAGGGTCAAAATGAATATTCACAGAAGACTTATGTAGACTTGCAAGAATATCGACATACTAAGCAACAATCGAGACAAATCGTCCCACAAAATGATCTCAGAGCTCCGATAAAAATAGATCTGGGATGGACCACAGCTGATACAATGCGACAATTCACTTGGGGAATCTGTAATTCATATTGGCTCATTTCCTCAAATGTCACAAATACAAAAAGGAAAGGATACCAAGACGATCATTCAAAGGAAATCAGACATTGCTATCAATACAGATTTGAGCACAAAGCTTCCCTTAAGGGGAAGGCAATGTAACAATAATAATAAATACATTAAATATTAACTAGTGATATGTAATACTAGGTTAATGTAACAAAATCCAAATTTAATTCTTAAGTTAGGTTAATTAATGTAAATAAAATAAGAGGTGACTTGAAAAGTCACCTCTCTTCCCCATTCACAGTATAAATTACTGGGGCCCTATTATGTAACACATATTATTTTATATTACTTGCCCTTTATGGATTTAATACGTTACTTATACTGTTTATTCTATTATTGAGGAACTTTGTTCCTTTCAAATTGTAACTTCGGAATGTATTCACTTGTATATCTTATGTATTGTTCCCCGATGTTTATTCTGGGATGTGTTTGTAATGTAATTGAGTCATGTCATGCCCCGATGTTCCGATCGAGAGTTTCTATAATGTAAACAAGTCATGTCAAGTCATTATGGGTAACTCTCCTATTGATCAAGGGTTAAAGTCCCCGCAGTTTCGAAGCCCTAGGGTTATTAGACTCTCCTAGTGAAGTCAGCCCTAGTGAGTTATTGTCAAGTCAGGAATTAGTATATATAGAGAGTGAGCCTCTCTATTTATCACACACTCAGTTGTAGCACATAGCTGAGGGAAAAGAAGTTGTCGGGGCTAGAAACAAAGAGACTACTACTATCGGGAGATCATCTTACTATTTTAGGGTTTTACTTTTGGTGCTGATTCTATCTCTAAGGAAGTTGCAGGTTTTTCTCCATTTATCGTTTCCCCGAGGAAAAACATTGTGTTCATTGTCTCTTGTGTTTGATTAATGTACTTGTTATTCTCTTAGTTAAAGATCCTAACATAATGCTAGCTTGAATGATAAAATTCTAACATGGTATCAGAGCTAACCTAAGAAGAAGACACTGTGCAGCTGCAGAAACTAGGGCTTCCTATGTTTTGTATCTCTCTCCACAAATTTTTAGCAAAATAAGGATGGACAGACTCTCCTCCCTAGGGCGCATCTTTCTGTCGAAGCAGAATCTGATTCTGAGCATTTTCAGTTTTTGACCCCACACTGCTGCCAAAAACTAGGGATTTCCACAGAAGTGGAATTTTTTAGTGAGCCCAGGCTTGGATTGATCTCCTCCTCAAAATTGAAGTTTAGAGATCAAGATCAAAGCATTTGGTTGGACAAAACTCCAGGAAATTCAAACCCTAATCTGCTCCTGAACCAGCACTGCAGAAATTTAGCTTCAGATCCAGTTTCGACATCTTGACCTGGTAAGATATAAATCTTTTATATTTCCATTTGAGGTTCTCAGTTAAGATGTCTCACCATACCAAGCTTAATGAAAAGCTTGAGGGAGCTGATAACTTCCGAGCTTGGAAGTATAGGATCTTCCTGGTCTTGTAAGAAAATGAGTTGGACTCCTACATCAATGAGGAGGTTTCAGTTCCAGAGGGACATGAGGCTAAGGCATTACACAAGAATAATTTGGTTATGGCTAAGGGGATCATTATTGATTCAATCAAGGATCAACTCATACCACATGTGTCCTCCGTAAAGACAACTAAATCTATGTTTGATGCCCTAACCATATTTTTTGAAGGAAAGAACATAAACTGGAAGATGAATTTGAGGAACTAATTGAAGAATGTGAAGATTCATAATGTGGAGACCATACAGTCTTACTTCACAAGGGTCTCACAGATCAAAGAACAACTTGAAGCAATGGGTGAAGAAGTGGAGAATGCATAGATTGTAATGACCACTTTGAATGGTCTCCCCAGGACATGGGACTCTTTCATTAAAGGAATCTGTGCCAGAAAGAAGTTAGTCAAGTTCAGCAAACTATGGGAATAATTCTCACAAGAAGAAGCTCGAATAGCAGCTTGAGAAGAAAAGGTGGGAAGTGAAGATCAAGCTCTCACAGTTCAATCCAAGAAAAATAGAAGGCACCATCATCATCGTTCTAAAGGTAAGCACTCTTCCTCGAAGAAAACTCAACTCAGATGTTATACTTGTGATGAAATAGGACACTATGCCAAATATTTTCCTATAAACAAAAGAAAATTTCACAAGAAGAAAAAAAACAAGAGAAGACATCATGCTCATGCTGCAGAAGATGATGAACCTTCCACAAAGAGAAACAAGCAAGAAAGTGATGATTCTTCAAGTGATGAAGAATATCTTTTGATTTCCACTCTCACAGGAAACATCACACATGGAAGCAATGATTGGCTTATAGACAGTGGGGCTTCCAAACATATGACAGGATTCAAAGATTCTTTTGTAAGACTATCAGAACATGAATCACCCCACAAGGTGAAACCCGGAGATGACTACCAGTATCCAATAAAAGGTAGTGGGAATCCTCCTATAAGCTAGACTTTGGAAAGTCTATGAATATTAAGGATGTATTGTTTGTACTGGGACTTAAGAAGAACCTCCTCTCCATATCTGCATTAGATGCAAAAGGCATGATGGTTGCATTTGTAGATGGCCAAGTTCTCATGTGGCCAAAGGGAAATACTTTTGATGATCCAGTAGTGATTGGGGAACAAGAGGGAGGCCTATACAAATTGAAGGGCCATCCAGAACAAGCTTTGTTCCATCACACAGTAGAGCCAAATGAACTTTGGCATAGAAGACTTGCACATGTTCACTACAAAGCACTACCACTTGCAAGCAAAGTTGTTGAAGGTCTTCCAGAAATTCAGGCAAAACATGATGGAGTCTGCAAAGGATGTGCGAAAGGAAAGAACATAAAGAAGACATTTCCAAGTAGCAAGAGCAAGGCAAAAGAAATCTTGGAAATCATTCACTCCGATGTTTGCGGTCCAATGTCATCAAGTTCATTAAGAGGGTATGTATACTATGTTTCTTTTATTGATGATTTTTCTAGGAATACATGGATTTACTTCATGAAGAACAAAGATGAAGTATTCAGCAAGTTCAAGAAATTCAAAGCCTTGATTGAGAACCACACTGAAAAGAAGATCAAGACCTTTCGATCAAATAATGGTGTAGAATTCACATCAAATGAATTCAAAGAGTTATGCAAAGATTAGGGATTAAGAGGGAGTTAACCACTCCATATAATCCACAACAGAATGGGGTTGTAGAAAGGAAGAATAGAATGATCATGGAAGTTGCAGGGGCTATGCTTCATGATCAAGATCTTCCCATGCATCTATGGGCAGAAGCTGCTAGAATAGTGGTGTATGTACAGAACCATACTCCACACAGAGTAATCAAAAACAAGACACCTAAAGAAGTCTTTTTCAGAAAGAAACCAAAAGTAAGCCATCTAAAAATATTCGGCTATCCAGTGTACATACACATTCCAAAAGAAAAGAAGACAAAGTTACATCCTTTAGGAAAGAAGGGTATATTTGTGGGATACTCTGAAATCTTGAAGGCTTACATAATATACTTCCTAGGATTCAAGAAGATCGACATCAGCAGGGATGTAACATTTGGAGAAGACTCAACTTACAACAAATCCAGAAAGAGGCCTGCTGAAGAACCTGAAGAAACAGAAGCACCCAGAATTCATGACACAACCATGAACGAAGAAAGGCAAGTAGAAGATCAAGAATTAGAAGAATCTCAAGAACATGTAGATCCACCTCATGAGAAGAATCCTCATAAGAGGAAACTTGCTTCGGTACGAGAATCTATCCAAGATGCAAAAAAATATGGGGCTCCAGAAGAGAATCACAAAGAAAGAAAGAGGACCAGATCCTGCTTAGGGTATGTAGCCTTATTATGTGATTTCATCAATAAAGAACCCTCCAACTATGAAGAAGTGGCAGAAAGGAAAGAATGGAAGGATTCTATGATCAAAGAGTATCAATTGATCATGAAGAATGATGTTTGGGATGTTGTCCCAAGACCAGAAGGGAAGTCTGTTGTAACTTCCAAATGGATCAACAAGATCAAGCATGCTGCAGATGGCAACATAGAAAAATATAAAGCAATATTTGTGGCTCGTGGCTTCTCCCAGAAAGAAGGAATAGATTATGAAGAAAATTTTGCACCTATAGCCAGATACACTTCCATCAGATTAGTACTTGCTCTGGCTATAGTAATGAAATGGAAGATACACCAAATGGATTTCAAGACTACTTTCTTGAATGGTGTAGTGGAAGAGGAAGTATATGTGGAGAAGCCACTTGGTTTTGAGACACATGACAGGGAGTCTCATGTGTGTAGATTGAAGAAAGCCCTGTACAGTTTGAAATAGGCACCTAGGACATGGTACGGCAGAATTGACAGCTTTCTATCCAGTTTGGGATTTACCAAGAGTAAACTTTACAAGGTTGAATATGGAAACCCAGTGATGCTTCTACTATATGTAGATGATCTGCTTATAATAGGTATGGATGAGTTGATTGCTGATACGAAGAGGAAGCTTGCTGCTGAGTTTGAAATTAAGCACTTGGGTATGATGTATTATTTTCTAGGCATGGAGGTGTGGCAGAATGCAGATGGAATTTCCCTGGGGCAAGGGAAATATATGGTAGAGATCCTGAATAGATTCGGGATGATGGACTGCAAGGCCATGACCACACCTATGGAATCAAACCTGAATCTATTGAGTGATGATTCATCAGAAGCGGTTGATGCTATGATGTATAATCATCAGATGATTGGGTCCTTGATGTACCTAATGAACATGAGACCAGATATTTACTTTGCTGTGAACACCTTGAGCCATTTTTTGACAGATCCGAGACATGTTCACTTGATTGTTGCAAAGCATATTCTGATGTACGTGGAAGGTAAAGTTGATTATGGGCTCAAGTATGAGGCAAATCAAAAGATTAACCTGGAGGGTTATGTTGATTTAGATTGGGTAGGCAGTGCCATCGATAGGAAGAGCACTTCAGGGTGTTGCTTCAGTATGGGATCAGGTGTGATAACCAATTATACTATGAAACGAAAACTATATACTATGAACGAGAACTCTACCCATAAAAACGAGGATTTTTGCAAAAAAACCACCAAAAACACCCCCCAAATAGAAAAGTGTTGATACCAGTATACACGTTTTTTTTTTAGGTTAAAAAATAGAGCCATGTACTAAACATCCCATATTGTTGTTTAACAAAACTTTAAAATCAACCTTAAATTGGAAAAAAAGAAAAATTCTTGAAGAGATA
>LPNX010112955.1:0-7500 GCA_001517045.1 Pseudotsuga menziesii
TCTTATGGCATTTGTATTTTTTTTTTAAAACAGTTATAGCCGTGGATACAGCGACGGCAATTTTTTTAAAAATTTCACAGCCGTGGATACAGCGACGGCTCGGCGTGGATACAGCGACGGCCCGACGTGGATATAGCGACGGACCAGCGTGGATACAGAGACGGCCAGGCGTGGATATAGCGACGGCTTAGACATCTTACGAAATATAGAACATTGTCGCTCTTGCAACGCAAATTAGGGGTCGTCGCTATTGCGACGAAAAAAGTGCCACGGCAAAAAAAACACTTAGACGTGGAAATATCCACGCTTATCCGTGGATATTGCCACGTTTTTGCCGTGGCAAAATTGATCACTTGTACTAGTGAATTATTCCAAATTTAATGGAATAGTTCTTTGAGTTGATTTTTCTAGATTTAATAGAATACGTATTTAGAGATTTCCAAAAAAAATCAATGTGGATGAAGTCCTTGTAATAGAATATTTCCAAATTTAATGAAATATGTGTTACAACCATTCAAATACACATGCATTCTTGAACTATCCAGCACAACCATCTGACCAAATGAAATGACGATAAAATGGTATATCCATAGCTATCACGTGATCATAGAATAATTTACAGCAATGTTGCACGTAATGGATGTCATGGGTCTGGTCGTCACTTATGTAGAAGTGACTTTCTTTCAGTATCACACGTTTCTCTTCATTGCTATCTTGCCCATGTCGATACGCGATATGCACCATTATGCTCACCTACTCTGAGTGATAGTATTGACTTTGAATTTCATTTTGTGGTTGCAGGGTGTAATTTTCCGCAAAGTCAACCACTAATAATATTGTTCCGAGAGGGAAGGTGTCCTGGCATATTCTGAATCGCTCATCTTGCCATTGTGCCATATCGACATATTGAATGTACTGTTGGATCTTTCCATGAAACTGTGGAATAAAATCACATACTCGCACCTAGTACATGAAAACAAAAATGTCAGTAAACCACATAAAAAATTGTGTACATGAATATTAATTTGTCAATATTCAAGAATTTACCTGTGAAGTCACCAATTTAATCTTCTTGCTTTTTTTCCCATCATTTAGCTGATATGTCTCATACTGATAGTTCTGCTTCTCGACAATTGCATTCTCGAAAGCTTGATCTTCACTTTCATGGATGCAATCAGACCATAATGATAGCCCACCACAATTGTTGCAAGAACCGTCTACACATTGTTTTAAGTAATGTGTCTTCCCATCTTGCCTCGAACACATTATGCTATGGATGAAATCTCTGGATGACATTGGCGGTACTGTACTTGAGCATTCCTGCACATGGTTAGGATGCAAAAAACAACGTATATGTGCAAATGTATGGTAATATAGGTCAAACTCTATGTGGTATTTACAACAACAAGTGTTCCAGATGGTATTGATTCTAACATACCAAGGCTTGCATTTTTCAAAAGATCTTTGCCCGAGCCTTAGCTCTACGTGGGAAACTTTAAACATCTCGAACAGTTGAGTTTGTGTCATGTCAAGATAATGTTTAACATGAGGTTCAGTATTTCTAGAACCCATACAATGTTTTAACACATCCTTCGTCTTAGAAGAAGGCCTAGTGTTATCATGCCAAAACGTTTGCACTAGGCCCTTCAGTGCTTCGACTAACTTCATGTCTTTGCGGGGCAACCTACCGCTAAATGCCCATAATGTTTCCATTTGTCCCTCTACATCAAGGTTGTCTCTTCTTACTGAATATTTTTTAAGTGTCTTTGGATGTAAAGGCACAATTTGTGATGTGCATTTAAGTAAACGACGTTGTCTTGTGGATCTACATACAATTGATTCAGCCAATACATGACGAGCCACATTACAGTCTTGTGAACGAGTTTTTTTACCAATCGATGTGAATGCAGCAGCAAGAGATTTAACAATGTGATTACTTGATTCGATATTCTTCATTGTTTTTATGCCTAAATTTCTTCTAACAGTTGCCATATTTCTAAATTTAAGCAAAGCTAAAAACAATTGGCATTTACCGGCTTCGGATTTGTTATCAAAATATTGTCTCATTATTTGAGAAGAATGACGAAGGATAGTGCGTTTAGCTACCTTACCTTCCATGGAAGTCAATCTGCTCTCGTCCACTTGTATTCATTTAGGAGTTCTCTTTCGTTTTGATGCAAAATTTGTTGTCGTTTGAAATGCTGGAGTGACGTTTACATCCACTACCGACTCACAACTTCGATTAGGAGATTGAACCACCGAACATGGTTGTTGCTGAGCCACATTTGCATCGGGAGTAACATAATTATTGAACTCTTCACAAGATTGTCCGTTTACTAATGGATCAATAATATCAACTTCCGTATAACCAACTTCCTTTAATGTTGCATTATCTTCCTCTGCCTCTACGTCAGGTATCTGTTGAGGGATATTGGGAACTATTTGCTCATGTAATGAATGCCAACGATTTCTTGAATCTTCCCTTTTTTTTTGTTTTTTATTTTCTGCTTCTTCTGGTGTAAGCACCTTCGTTGCTAACTTTCTTCCTCTATTACGTATATTGCCCATTGAAATCCACCCAAACCTGTACAAAACTATGGAATTATGTAAGTAATGATAAAAATTGCATGTCGAACAGTTCTCTGTGCGCGGGTTCAGACGAATTATGTCTTTTGATACAATAAACCTGGCCCACACGATGCCACCCAACATTTTCTATAAAACACATATCGCATATGTGATATTGAATTCCATCTTTTTAATGAACGGGCAGGTTTTTACATGTTCTCCACAACGCATATGCGATTTAGTGCTCAACGAATATATGCAATTTACATTTATCTATATGATGAGGATGAGGGTGATGAACAATGAGGGTGTCGATGAGCATGATGATGATGAGGATGAGGGTGAGGGTGTCAATGATGATGAGGATGAGGGTGTCAATGATGGTGAGGATGAGGGTGATGAACAATGATGATGAAGATGAGGATGCTGATGCTGATGATGAGGATGAGGATGAGGATGAGGATGAGGATGAGGATGATGATGATGATGACGATGATGATGATGACCATGATGATGAGGATGAGGGTGATGATGAAGATGAGGATGAGGGTGATGATGATGAGGATGAGGGTGATGATGACGATGATGATGATGACTATGATGATGAGGATGAGGATAAGGGTGATGATGATGATGAGGAGGAGGAGGAGGAGGATCAGGATGAGGATGGTGATGATGATGAGGATGATGGTGATGATGAAGATGATGATGAACAATGATGGTGATGATGAGGAGGATGATGACTATGATGATGACGATGACGACGACGACGATGATGATGATGATGATGATAATGATGATGAGGATGGTGATGATGATAAGGATGATGGTGATGATGAAGATGATGATGAACAATGATGGTGATGATGACTATGATGATGATGATGATGATGATGATGATGACCATGATGATGATGAGGTGGATGAGGGTGATGATGATGATGACGAGAATGAGGATGAGGATTATGATGACGATGATGATGATGATGATGAGGATGGTGATGATGATGACGATGATGATGATGATGACCATGATGATGATGAGGAGGATGAGGTTGATGAGGGTGATGATGATGATGAGGATGAGGGTGATGATGAAGATGATGATGAACAATGATGGTGATGATGAGGAGGATTATGACTATGATGATGATGATGAGGATGAGGTTGATGATGATGATGATGATGATGATGAGGATGGTGATGATGATAAGGATGATGGTGATGGTGACGATGAAGATGATGGTGAACAATGATGGTGACGATGAGGAGGATGATGACTATGATGATGAGGATGAGGATGAGGGTGATGATGATGAGGAGGAGGAGGAGGAGGAGGAGGATGAGGATGAGGGTGATGATGATGATGATGAGGAGGATGAGAATTATGATGAGGATGAGGATGGTGATGATGATGGTGAGGATGAGGGTGATGAACAATGATGATGAGGATGAGGATAATGATGATGATGATGAGGATGAGGATGAAGGTGATAATGATGATGATGATGATGATGATGATGATGATGATGACCATGATGATGATAATGAGGATGAGGGTGATGATGATGATGAGGATGAGGATGAGGATTATTATGATGATGATGATGAGGATGAGGATGGTGATGATGATGAGGATGAGGGTGTCGATGAAGATGATGATGATGGTGAGGAGGAGGGTGATGAATAATGATGATGAGGATCGAGGTTGATGATGATGAGGATGAGGGTGATGATGAGGATGAGGATGAGGGTGACAATAAAGATGATGATGAATAATGATGCTGATGATGAGGAGGATGATGACTATGATGATGATGATGAGGATGAGGGTGATGAGGATGAGGGTGATGATGATGATGATAAGGAGGAGGATGAGGGTGATGATGATGATGAGGTTGACGATGATGGTGATGAGGATGAGGATGAGGATGAGGATGACGATGATGACGGTGATGATGATGATGATGATGATGATGATGAGGATGAGGGTGATGATGATGATGATTATGATGATGATGATGATGATGATGACCATGATGATGATGATGAGGATGAGGGTGATGATGAGGAGGATGAGGATGAGGGTGATGATGATGATGAGGTTGACGATGATGATGATGAGGATGAGGATGAGGATGAGGGTGATGATGATGATGAGGTTGACGATGATGATGATGAGGATGAGGATGAGGATGAGGATGGTGATGATGATGATGATGATGATGATGATGACCATGATGAAGCTGATGAGGATGAGGGTGATGATGATGATGATGAGGATGAGGATGAGGATGAGGGTGATGATGATGACAATGATGACCATGGTGATGATGATGAGGATGACGGTGATGATGATGATGATGATGATGATGACCATGATGATGCTGATGAGGATGAGGGTGATGATGATGATGATGATGAGGATGAGGGTGATGATGATGATGAGGATGAGGGTGACGATGAAGCTAATGAGGATGAGGGTGATGATGATGAGGATGAGGATGAGAGTGATGATGATGAACAATGATGGTGATGATGAGGGGGATGATGACTATGATGATGATGATGAGGATGAGGGTGATGATGATGATGAGGATGAGGGTGATGATGATGATGACGACCATGATGAAGCTGATGAGGATGAGGGTCATGATGCTGATGATGCTGATGAGGGTGAGGATGATGATGACGATGAGGATGAGGATGAGGGTGATGATGACGATGATGATGATGATGATGACCATGATGATGATGATGAGGATGAGCGTGATGATGATGAGGATGAGGGTGACGATGAAGATGATGATGAACAGTGATGGTGATGATCAGGAGGATGATGACTATGATGATAATGATGAGGATGAGGGTGATGATGATGATGATTATGATGAGGATGAGGATGATGATGATGATGATGAGGAGGAGGAGGAGGGTGATGATGAGGAGGAGGAGGATGAGGGTGATGATGATGATGATGATGATGATGATGATGATGAGGATGGTGCATTAGAGAGAATTTGAGGTAAAAAATGGGCCTCCTAAGAGATGTACTACAAAAATATAAGATATATTAAAATATTATGAGTTAGGGGTTTTATGGGGTAGGTATATATGACAACTCACCTCCTACACTAATTTTTATGCACAATATAAATAACCATGGTTGAGTTACTTTTCTAAATTGACTATAAATAAAATTAATAAAATAACTCTACAATGATGTGACTAAGATTCATTGTAAATTCCCAAAAATGTATTGTCCTTTAACATTTATTTGTCTTGAACTTGTAAATAAAATTAAACAAAAATGAATTTAATTTATATGCATAAACATATTTTTTTCATATAAATAGCATTCATGAATTTAATTTATTTTAAAAGTACAAGATTATATATATATATATATATATATATATATATATATATATATTAGTTTGACATTATAATATTAAATACAATTGAGTGAATATATAATTTAAAATTAAAAAACATGAAAATGACAATATATTATTTTATAAAAAAATGTGAAAATACATTTTTATGAATTATGAGTACTTTACTTGAAAATGACAATAATATTATTTTATGAGAAAGTGTGAAATGAATTTTATTGTGAGTACTTCACTTCATGACTTAAAAGTACTTGTACCAATACCTTGGTTAACTATGGGTTTTCATCCACCATATAAAATGTGACAAATAAGCATTCTTAACTCATGCAATGCCACCTCAACCATGGGGGATGATGTCATCTACTAGAATGTAATTGGTTGATTTTTATAGTACATTTTGGTCCTTTTGAGGCCCATTTTTGACCTCAAATTCTCTCTAATGATGATCATGAGGATGAGGGTGATAAACAATGATGATGAGGATGAGGATGATGATGATGATGATGAGGATAAGGATGAGGGTGATGATGATGATGATGATGATGATGATGATGACCATGAAGATGATGATGAGGATGAGGGTGATGATGATGATGATGAGGATGAGGGTGACGATGAAGATGATGATGAACAATGATGGTGATGATGAGGAGGATGATGACTATGATGATGATGATGAGGATGAGGGTGATGAGGATGAGGATGAAGATGAGAATGATGATGATTATGATGATGATGATGATGACCATGATGATGACGATGAGGATGAGGGTGATGATGATGAGGAGGAGGATGAGGGTGATGATGATGAGGAGGAGGAGGAGGATGATGATGAGGATGTTGATGATGATGAGGATGAGGGTGACGATGAAGATGATGATGAACAATGATGGTGATGATTAGGAGGATGATGACTATGATGATGAGGATGAGGATGAGGGTGAGGATGATGATGATGATGATGAGGATGAGGATGAGGATGAGGATGAGGATGAGGATGAGTATGGTGATGAGGATGAGGATGATGGTGACGATGAAGATGATGATGAACAATGATGGTGATGAGGAGGAGGATGATGACTATGATGATGACGATGACGATGAGGGTGATGATGATGATGATGATGAGGATGATGATGAGGATGAGAATGTTGTTGATGATGAGGATGATGGTGACAATGAATATGATGATGAACAATGATGGTGATGATGAGGAGGATGATGACTATGATGATGATGATGATGATGAGGGCGATGATGATGATGATGATGACCATGATGATGATGACCATGATGGTGATTAGGTGGATGAGGGTGATGATGATGATGAGGATGAGGATGAGGATTATGATGAGGATGACGATGAAGATGATGAGGATGGTGATGATGATGAGGATGGTGATGATGATGAGGATGAGGGTGTCAATGATGGTGAGGATGAGCGTGATGACCAATGATTATGAGGATGAGGATGACGATGATGAAGATGAGGATGAGGGTGATGATGATGATGATGATGATGATGTCCATGATGATG
>LPNX010112955.1:23763-61147 GCA_001517045.1 Pseudotsuga menziesii
GATGAGGGTGATGAAGATGATGATGACGATGACGATGATGATGACCATGATGATGATGATGAGGATGAGGGTGATGATGATGATGATGAGGATGAGGGTGACGATGATGATGAGGATGAGGGTGATGATGATGAGGATGAGGATGAGGGTGACGATGAAGATGATGATGAACAATGATGCTGATGATGAGGAGGATGATGACTATGATGATACTGATGAGGATGAGGGTGATGATGATGATGATTATGATGAGGATGAAGATGATGATGATGATGAGGAGGAGGAGGAGGAGGAGGAGGAGGAGGAGGAGGAGGAGGATGAGGGTGATGATGATGAGGAGGAGGATGAGGGTGATGATGATGATGATGATGATGAGGATGGTGATGATGATGAGGATGAGGGTGATAAACAATGATGATGAGGATGATGATGATGATGATGATGATGATGATGATGATGATGATGAGGATGAGGATGAGGATGAGGATGAGGATGAGGATGAGGGTGATGGTGATGATGATGATGATGATGATGATGATGACCATGATGATGATGATGATGATGAGGTTGATGATGATGATGATGAGGATGAGGGTGATGATGAGGATGAGGATGAGGGTGATGGTGATGAGGATGAGGATGAGGATGATGATGATTATGATGATGACGATGATGACCATGATGATGATGATGAGGATGAGGGTGATGATGATGAGGAGGAGGATGAGGATGATGATGAGGATGTTGATGATGATGAGGATGAGGGTGACGATGAAGACGATGATGAACAATGATGGTGATGGTTAGGAGGATGATGACTATGATGATGATGATGAGGATGAGGGTGACGATGACGGCGATGGTGACCATGATGATGATGATGAGGATGAGGGTGATGATGAGGATGAGGGTGATGATGAGGAGGAGGAGGAGGAGGAGGAGGAGGAGGAGGAGGAGGAGGATGAGGATGAGGATGATGATGATGATGATGATGATGAGGATGATGATGACGATGACGATGATGATGATGACGATGATGATGATGATGATGATGATGACGACGACGATGATGATGATGATGAACAATGATGATGATGAGAAGGAAGAGGTGGAGGATGACTATGGTGATGAGGAGGAGGATGAGAGTGATTATTATGATGATGATCATGAGGATGAGGGTGATGAACAATGATGCGTTAGTAGAAAACCAAATTAGTTGAGACAAAATGCATATGCATTATAGCTTTATCATATCGCATATGTGATATGAATAAGCTACAACGCATATGTGTTATAATGCATATGTGTTACTTTAAAATTAAAATAATTAGCAGGAATAAGGTTTGGCATTAGGTTCAAAAATAGCTTCAGAATACCGAACCTATTGGCTAGGACAAATAAACAAGGCTATTGCTTGTCTTTTAGAACTCTATCAATATGCTCAGTTTATATGGTTTGTTTTGATATGACATACACAATATTTTTTATGAAAATCTAGGATATTGTAGAGTATGATCTTACAATTCTGAATATGTAATTTTTTCCTTCAAAACTATGTTTTATTTATTTATAATTATATTTCTAAATGACACATGTCATTTTTTGAAAATACATACATCGATTGTTTGTTATCTAACTTTTGATTTCCATCACCATTTCCCAATAAAACTATATGGTGCACTAGACGAGTTCAAGCTCTAGGATCTTATATTTAGAAATCAAGGATTTCATTAATTTTTGCCCCTAAAGTATTGCACCTGCACATAAGGTTTTAATTTCAAGCTTTTCTGACTTCAATAATTAATAATAAAAAATAATAATTCATGAAAAATTATGAATAAATAGTGTTTCACTAGGCCCATATGTCCTTTATATGTCTACAATATTTTATCCCAAATTGACATCATTTACCTCATATATTGTTGAACCCGCACAAACATATATGTTAAGATGTGCTGAAAATTTGAAAACCCACTTTCAAACTAATTTTATAATCATTTACACACATTTCCTCTACATAAATGCTATATATTATGAAAGCTGATTCAATTTCCTATCTTTTCTCTTTTTACTTCATCTTCAAATAAGTTAGGGAAGTACCCCTAATTGTCACCTAAATTCAGAGTTTTCTGTTTATTCTAGTATTATGTGGCATCTAAAGTGTCTTTAAAGGAGTCCATGATTGTGCATCAGTCCCATATCATTTGTGAACCATCCACTTGTTAGCATCCTAATGACATTTCATTAGTGTCTCTAGATATCCTTATATTGTCACGTGAGAATGTCATAAGAGTCTCATGATTGTCCATGTAACAACCATGCAATGTCCCAAGAGAATCCCTTTATCATCCATATATAACCCCTTATCATCCTTGCAATGTCAATGTATCCTCTGTATGCCCCCTTCTAGTTTTATCATAGGATCCCATTAGCTTATGTCACATTCCCAATGAACTCATCATGCCTTTGATGCCATGGGGTACTCAAATAGCTCACCAAATTCACCTCTAACACCCAAATTCATTGTTCTTAATTTTCATTATAAATTTTCTGAGAAAAATTAATATATGGTTTCCCAAATTAACATATGCATATACTAAACATTAAAAGAAAATTCTAGTGTGAATGCACTTGTACCATACCAAGCAATCCATGCAATTATATTTTTAGATAACAATAAATTAAACAACATTAAAAAAAAAGATATAAACATGACATCCCATACACAATAAAAAAAATTTCTTAAAACTTGTCCTCCAACTGGCTACAAACTAAGAACGTTCCTCCCAATGATAGGAACTCTTTTATGATAGTTCTCTCTATAACAAAATAAATTCCCAATCTGGGGATATAAATCAACGAGAAGGAAATTTCAACTCAATGCCTCAATAAATTCACAGGTTTCGAACCCCCTCCACAACTATTCCAATCTGTTAACACTCCTCTTGCATTAGCCCACACAACCCAAGGAACGGGATCCCCTTATCTAAGTTAAAAATACCTTAAGCAAGTTCCTTAGTTCCCTTCTAGGGATGTATCATAGGTTGACCAAGGACTCTCCATGTTGGGGCTTTAGGGAACCCAACTTAACGGTAGGTTCTCCCATAAGGGAACTCAATTCCCTGTCACCAATATTCTAGGGTAAAAGCATCTACAACTATGTAATTCACATTGTTATTAGGTACAAATACAGGCTCTAGTATAGGATCATGACTCAATAATAACATAAAGAGATAGGTTCTCCTGCTTTTCCTCTTCTAATCCAAAGATTAGGATAATTAAATCTAAATTATGGGTAATTTGATTTAATAAAGAGCCTTTATAAAATTTAGGACAAAATAATGATAAGGATAATGACTTAAGTTTATCAATCACTAGGATCATCTCCCCCTTTAATCCACTTCTCACTTTCCCCTCTTGTTGAAGAATATCCCTCCATCTCTTATTTGTCACTCGTATTTGCAGTAGCAATGGTTTTTATATTAAATGTGAAATGCACATAATTACATTTAGTCTTGGTCATATTAAACCATTCATGTATGGATTCTAGTTGTTTCATCATGATATACATATTTACATCATTCATGTTGGGGTCAAGATCGAGGTGTTGAATTCCCCTCCCCCAAAATTTACTCACCATACTTAGTGCATATCACCATTGTGTACACATACAAAATTTCATCCAATCTCTGTCGTGTCCCCATCCATCGATTCAACCAACAAAAGGGGATATTTATGAATTTCAAGCTTCTAAATTTCACCCCATGGCCATATTATGAATCCATTGATAATAAAATGTGTGTGTATATGTATAAATGTAAAACACAACAAAAATAAATTTCTATCCCCCCCCACACACATCATGCATACATAAGCATATTCATCATATGCATAAAATAAAAGCATTACACATTCAAATACAAATATAATTCTTATTTAAACAGAAAAAAAACCTAAACAATTGGTTGTGCAACAGTAGTTTTCAACACAACAGTAGGAATTCTATCTAGAATATACTCTTTTTACTGAGAGGCCACCCCCAAGATGGACTCTCAAGCCACTAGGGAAAATGAAACACCTATAAGATTATCTCTCTCAACCCACAACCCATTATGCTCTTTATGCTTAGCCAAATGTTCATTTTGAGCTCCATAAGAATCTCACTTGAGCATCATAGCCATGGAAATCCTTCCAACTTCTCCACGCAACAAGAGGAAGGAATTTTGCTTCATTAATCCATAGTTTCCTAAAGAAATATAACCCTTGCAATGCTTACTAGTGTGTGCAGTAAGAGTCCAATATGTTGGATGATGTTGGAGAACCTCTTGTCCCATTAATTTATGGATTCTCAAGTATGTGAAAGTAGAAAAACTTAATGGGTAAGGGTTTCTATGTTTGCCATCATCTATACTCACCTACAACCATCTCTTTTACCCTCAATTTTGCATCTATGTTTCCAAATTTGAATTTATGGGTAATGCATAATGTGATAATTAATAATGGGAATGGAATCCAATGACAATAGGAAGAAATATGTATATTCTAACAGAATCCACTATCACAAAATATGCATAATGAAAAAGGGATGGTAGACCCCAAAAGATAAGAGAATGGTGGAAAATCAAAATGGCATAACTTCTGAATATAGAAGATACAAATATTACAATAGTGATAGAAGTATCTTCATCCCATGCTTTTAGACCACGAGGTACTCAAATAGATCACCAAATTCACCTCTAGGAACCAAATTCATTTTTCTTGATTTCCATTATCATTTTGGAGCAAAAAATAGATATATGGTTGGCCAAATTAACATATGTATATACTAAACATTACAAGAACATTCTAGCATGAATGCACTCATACCATGCCGGGAAATTGACACAAATAGATTTTAACATAACAATAAATTAAACAACATGAAAACAAATATATAAACATGGAATCACATACACAATAAAAAACATTTCTTAAAACTTATCGTCCAACTGACTGCAAACGAAGGACATTCCTTCAAACAATAGGCACTCTTCTATGACAGTTCTCTTTATAAAAAGGAAACCTCCAAGACGGGGATATCAATCCATGAGAAGGAAAGTTCAACTCAATGACTCAATATAATCATAGGTGTCGAACCCCCTCCACAACTATTCCAATCCACTAGAAATCCATGCCATTACCCTATAAAACCCAAGGAATGCGATCCCCTTCTCTGAGTTAACAGTCCTTTGAGCGATTTCCCCAGTTCCCTTACAGGGCTGCAACACAGGTCGATCAAGGACTCTACATTCTAGGAATCCAAGTAACTTAGCTGGAGGATAGGTTCTCCCACAAGGGAACTCAATTTCCTAGCGCCAATATCCCAGGGTAAAAGCATCTACAACTCTAAAATTCACATTTTTCTCAGGTATAAATATGGGATTTGGTATAGGATCATGACTGAATAATGACAAAAAGATGATAGGTTCTCCCACTTTTCCCCTTCTAATACCAATCTTAGGATGATTAAATCAAAGTCATGGGTTACACACTTTAATAAAGAGGCTTTATAAAATTTAGGATGTAAAAGAATAATAAGGATAATCACTTAATTTTATCAATCACTAGGATCATCTCCCCCTTTAATCCACTTCTCACTCTCCCCTCTTATTCAATCATATCCCTCCATCTTCTTAGTTGCACTAGTCATGGTTTTTATATTAAACGTGAAATGTACATAATTACATTTAATATTGGTCATATTAAACCATTCATGTATGGTTTCTAGTTGTTTCATCATTATAAACATATTTACATCATTACATGTTGGGTTCAATATCGGGTGTTGCATTCCCCTCCCTCTTAATTTATGAACCATACTCAATGCATATCAACATTGTGTAAATATACAAAATTTTATCAAAAATATTTTCCATGTCCATATCCTTCGATTCAACTAGCGGAGGGGGATATTTATGAATTTCGAGCTTCTAAATTTCACCCCATGCCCATATTATGAATCCGTAGATAATAAAATGATAATAAAATGTGAGTGTAGATGTATAATTGCAAAACAAAACAAAAATAAATTTCTATTTACACACACACACATATCATGCATAGATAAGCATATTCATTGCATGCATAAAATAAAATCAGTACACACTCAAATACAAATAGAATGCTTAGCTACCAACAAAAAAAATCCATGCAACTTGCTTTGTAAGAGTAATTCTCCACCCAATAGTAAGCACTCTATCTAGAATATACTCTTTTTACTAAGAGGCCACCCCCAAGCTGAGTTCTGAGACCACTAGGGAAAAGGAAACACCTACATGATTCTCTCTCTTAGCCCACATCCCATTATGATCTTAATGCTTATCTTAATTCTCATTTAGAGCTCCATAAGCACACTCAACCATCACAACCATGGAACTCATTCCAACTTCTCAACTCAACAAAAGGAAGGAATTTCCCTTCATTGATCCACAAAGTTGTTGAGATTACAACATCAGGAGTCATTCTCCAGTATTGTGAGTAATATCAAGATAGTAGACATGTGAGTAATATCAAGTCTTACAAATATCCTCATATGATTGAGGTGGTGATGTTGTAAAATATTGTGAGTAATATCAAGCCGAGTCTTGTGAGTAATATCAAGATAGTAGACCTGTGAGTAATATCAAGACAATAGACTTGTGAGTAGTATCAAGTTAGTAAAACTTGTGTGTAATATCAAGTAAATTCTTGTGAGTAATATCAAGACAATAGACTTGTGAGTAATATCAAGTTCTACAAATATCCTCATGTTGTGAGGTGGAGTACTTTACTATGTAAAGTAGATGCACTATGTGATGTATGGCAAGTCATGCTCAACAGGTGCTACAAGTATCCTTTATGGATTAGCTACCCATAGAGCTATTTACTTTAGCATGTGACTATATGATCTGGATTTATGCAGGAACGCAACATAATACAAAAATATCAACATAAACAAATATGCAGTGGAAATAACACTTCATTTCATTAATAAAAAAACTAAAACTTGTTTACATACAGAATGGAAATAAACTAGCTAGAGTGCTGGTAGCTTATCTTTGAGAAGACATGTGGTGGCTACATGCCTCTAAACTCTGTGTTACAATGAGGCTCGAAGGCCTATATATTATTGAGAAACAATGGAAACCCTACACATCCAAAAACCTAACCCTAGGAGGTGAAACACCAGAATGTGGCCCCCATTGTGTAACTTGGTACATCAATTTCTCGGAGTCGTAACTTTGGCATACTACCTTTGTTTGACTCGCATGATACATCGTTAGAAAGATCTATTCAAGGACTACATCCAAAATACAAAAATGTTTATTCTAGAACAAACTCATATTTTTCCGACCATTTGATGCCAAAAAAACGTCGTTTAGGGCCTCAAAACGACTCCGAAAGTTTAGGACCTGAAAACTGCCAAAAATAGTAAATTTTGCTACAATTAAGGAAACTGGAAAACTGAAATAAAAAATGGTGAGGGTCTAAGTGGAATAGGTGGGTGGCCACCAATATCCTCCTGGATCATTCCTCCCCCATTAGGAAGCAATGGTCCCCATTGCGTTGAGTTCCTCCATGAGATGAGGAAACTTCTGTTGAACTTGGTCTTTGGTGAGCCACTTTCCCTGGTGAAGGAGTTGGCCTGCTTTGACAACTTGATATATGTGGATCTTCCACTGGCAGGTTTTCTTGATCTATGTGTCCATAATCCAATTATTTGTGGCTTGTTCCATGCAGTCGAGGTTTAACTCTATTGGTGTGATTTGTTCTACCACGTCTGATGTGTCCAGTAGGGGTGGAAAGTAGGGATGAAGGCAGTCCACATTGAACCCTGGGTGCAGACCAAGGAATGGTGGAATACTGAGCTCAAAGGAATTTTCCTTGATAGCCTTGGTGATGGTGTATGTCCCATATCGGAGCGGGTGAAGCTTGCGGTGGGGTCCAGTGAGGTGCTCCTTCTGCAAATGTAGGCACACTTTGTCTCCCACCTAGAAGTTGTGTTGCACCTGATGCTGATCATGCCACTTCTTGTACTTAGCATTGGATCTATCCAATATGTCATGAAACTATTGGTGAATGTGTTGAATGCACTCAATGAAGTTGTTCTCCTTGGAAACTTCAGACTGGACATGAGCTGAATCATCCTGATTAGCTGCAAATGGCATGGCTACGTCAATGGGACATAATAGATGGAATCCCAAGCCCACCTAAAAGGGGCTGTGGTCAGTTGAGATGTGGAGGGCCTAGTTATAGCTATGTTGTACATAGGGGAGGCTCTCATCCCATTTGCATGGATGCTTTGAGTTGTACATGCGCAAAATATGTATGATCATCCTATTGACAACCTCTGTCTAGCCATCAGTCTGGGGATGGAAAGCTGTGGACTTTGTGAGCTTGGTGTCTAGCATTGACCATAGGATAGACCAGAATGTAATAAGGAACCTACTGTCCCGATTTGATATTATAGACTGTGGGATCCCAAAGTGTACCCACACTCGTTCAAAGAAGAGTTTAGCAGTGGCTTCTGCTATGATATTCTTCTTGAAGTCCGCCATTATGGCCATCTTTGAGAATCTGTTGATGACCACGAACACACAGTCATTTCCGTGCTTAGTAGAATGAAGGCCCAACATGTAATCCATGGAGATGGATTCCCAAGGTCTAATAGGGGTAGGCAACGAAGTATAGAGGCATTGCTTCTTAATGGATGGTTTGGCAATGGCATAGGCAGTGCATGATCAGATGTACTTCCCAATGTATTGTCGAAGGTTCAACCAATAGAAATACTTCTGTAGTACTGCCACTATTTTCTCGACCCTGAAATGCTCAACGACCCAACTGTAGTGTGCTTCCCAAATCATCTTGGCACGCTCGCTTGAAGGAACACAAAGGTGTCTCGTGTGACATAGTAGTGCATCCTGGAGGTGAAAATTCATAACTTGGTTTCCCTCTAAGAGCATCCTATATGTGTGGCTAAATTATGGATCACTCTTTTAGAGAAGTGGCCAATCAGAGGTCTCATGCCCACAAGATTTGAGCACAATGGTTAACGCCATGATCAGTGGTCAGCTGAGGCAGTCTGCAACATTATTGGTGCTTCCCTTCTTGTACTTGATGTTCAAATGAAATTGTTGTATATATGTGGACCAATTCTGTTGGTGATCATTCTGTAACTTCCCTTGTGCCTATATGAACTGCAGGGGTCAGTGGTTTGTGTGGATGATTGTTTCCTTCCCCAAAATGTAATGCTTCCATTGTCGTCAAGCTTGTATAATGGAATACATCTCTTTGTCATAAGTTGGATATTTGTGGACTGTTTCGTGCAGTGTCTCACTGTGATAGGCCACTGTATTCCCTTGTTGAGTAAATACTACCCCAATAGCATAGTCAGAGGAATCTATCTCAATCTCAAATGGTTGTTGCAAGTCTGGTAATGTAAGCACTAGGGCACAACAGAGGTGATGTTTCAATTTTTCAAACACCTTCTGTTGAGTTTCTGACCAGAATAATTTTTCTTTTACTCCTCCCTTGGTGACTTGATTCAAGAGCCAAGTGATATGTGAGAATCCCAACACGAACCTGTGGTAGAAATTAGCAAGACCCAGAAAGCTGCGAAGCTCTGTTAGAGTAGTTGGGGCTGGCCAATCTCGAATGACTTGGATCTTGGTTGGATCCACATGTACCCCATACTCATCAATAATGTATCCTACATACTAAACCTGGGTCATGACAAAAGTGCACTTTTCTAAATTGGCACACAACTTGTGCTTCCACAGTGTTTGGAGGACCTGTCGAATGTGGTGGAGGTGCTCTTCCCAAGTTTGGCCGAATATCCATTAGAGGAAATTTGGGGTCTAAAATGGGCCTTATAAGAAAACGTGCCAAAATAAGTTTTTGTGAGTTGGAATTCAAGAACCAATAGAATTTCAATAAAATAAGTCAACCATAATGGTTGAATTGGCATATTTGTCATTAAAAAAAAGTACTTTTTTTGTTCGTATTTTCGACATATCTCATTGTGTTTTTACTCAAATTCCGATCGGGAGATCTCGTTGGATGCGGAATTTGATTCTGCATCCAACGAGTACCCACACTGCATACTTTTGACGGACCCTGCTACCCCAAAAACAAGAAATATCTGAAAAAACGTGATGATGATGTCATCATCACGTTTTTTCAGGTATTTCTTGTTTTTGGGGTAGCGGGGTCCATCAAAAGTATGCAGTGTGAGTACTCGTTGGATGTGGAATCAAATTCCACATCCAACGAGCTCTCCCGATCGAAATTTGAGTAAAAACACAGGGAGATATGTCGAAAATACGAACACAAAAAGTAGTTTTTTTCTTTCTTCCTCCAAAATTAATTAATATTATTTTATTATTTTAACCATTATTTTATTATTTTAACTATTATTTTATTATTTTCCTTAGGAGGCCCATTTTAGACCCCAAAATTCCTCTAATGAATATTTTATCCAAGTACACTACTACAAATGAGTTAGTGAATGGCCCCAAGAATTCATCCATCAATCTCATGAAGGTTGCAGGAGCATTCATCAGCCCGAAAGGCATGACCAACCATTCGAAAAGGCCCTCCTTGGCTTTGAAGGCATTTTTCCACACATTGGTCGATTCGATCGGTACTTGGTCATACCTAGACTTTAAGTTGATCTTTCTAAAATATTTTTCCCCTTTAAGCTGGTCCAGGAGGTCATCAATTTGTGGGATCAGGTACCTATTTCAGACAATGATATTGTTTAACACCCGATAGTTAATACATAGTCTCCAAGTCCCATCCTTCTTCTGTACCAACATGATCGGGTTCCCACAGGGTGATGAACTTGGCTGGATGTGACCCTTCTGCAGTAGCTCCTGAATTTGCCTCTTGATTTCATCATTCTCCATAACAAAGTGTCGATAGATCAGTCCATTGGGCAGTGACGCACCTGGGGTCAAATCGATGGGGTGTTTGACTTGACAGTGTAGAGGCACCCCTGTGGGTGAGGTGAATATGTCTCGGTACTCCTCCACGACCTTGTCCATTTGTTGTTGTTGTGCATATGGGCCTTGTTTGGAGGTCATGGCCACGATCTTCTTCTTTCCCTAAGGGTGGATCATCAAGAAAACAAGTTTCTTGATTTTGGAAATGAGCTTACTACATTGTTTTGTAGAAACCAAAGAGATAGCAGCAGGAGGTGGTACCTCTGGTATCCTATACAACTTATTTCCCAACGTAATAATAACAGCACGAGACCAGGACTCATACACAACATGTCGATTCCATAAGTATGGTTGACCTAATAATACATCACAAACATCAAGAGGAGAAATATGACATAATACCTCATGGGTGAAGGGATTGATGTTGTAGGGAAGGCGACACTGCTGGCTGACGCGTAGATCCCGTCCTTGGTGAAGCCACCCTATGGTGTATGGTTGTGGTTGTGTTGTGGTTGGCAAGCCCAACCACTTCACGACCTCTACTGAAATGAGGTTCTTTTGGCTCCCACGGTCGACAATGAACTGTAGCGGGGAACCCTTTACCCATATTTGGGAGTGGAAAAGATGCTTCTCCTCCTCTGAATATTATGGTTCTTCCTTTTGGATCTTCGTGGTGGAAACGGTGGAATTGGGATCTACATCGATAATATTCTTCCCTATTTCATTCCCCTTCTTGGGTTCTGATTTAGTGTCAGAGTATGCATCTGATTCGGAAGCCTTTATCTCATCCACTAGTGACTACTTGGCCTGACACTCACCGATGTTCTGAGAGGGGCTCTTATGGAACTCGCACCACTTTCATGTTTCCTTCTTCAGCTTCACAATGTTGCTCTTTTCTTGTAGCTTTGTTAAGTTGTCTTGAGTCGCCATGCCTTGGTCGTGTCCTTGGTTCTATGGATTGGGGGCACCTTTTGCTTGCTTCTGATTCACAGATCCAAAGTCTCGCTTTTTCTGTTTGATTTTTGCTCAATTTTGGTAGCATACCATTATGCTGTACCAAGCAAGGAGATGTCGAGGAACTCCATTTCCTCTTAAATGTATCTGTGTAGACAGCTATGGTACTTCAGCACCAAATATTTCTCTGAATCTTTGATACGGAACTTGGTGCGCAGGGTATGGAACAAATTCATCAGCTCATGCACATCTTGATCTCTTTGCTACCGCAGCATAGTCCATTGTATGTACTTGTCCTCATAGCTCCCCACAGGATAATATTGTCCCTTTATGGCATCTCGAAATGAATTCCAAGTGGGTACGACTGAGAACAAAGAGGGTTCCTCCTCATCCTTTCTCTCACAGTAGGTTTCCCACAAGTCCCTGACATGGGGGGCGGCTTTGAGTAGTGAAAAAGTAATATTTTCCCGGTCAGAAAAGTCCTAAACCAAGAAATATCCTTCTAATAGATTCAAACATGTATCTACAACATCTGCATCTATTCGCCCATCAAATATGGGAATGTTGAAGTTTACTTGTACCTTAAAAGGGGTTGCGCCTCCAGAGTGGCTGCTAGATGCAGATGCGCCACCAGTGGGAAGTCGTTGAAGGATCTGGGCGAAGTTATCCATCATCGCGTTCCTTTGTTTTTCAAGGGCCTCCTCGAGCAACATTTTTATAGGATATTCTATGCCCTAGTCTTTCTTTTCATCCCCCATGGGAGGCCATCGGGGTTTGCGAGGCTGATCTTACAAAGGTTCAACCAGATCGAGCCCTAACTCTTTATACCCTGCCCTCGTTGGGGACATGCAAAGAAGGATTGAGAAAGAGCATATTTCTATGATACCACTAATCCAGATTTATGCAGGAATGTAACAAAATACACAAATAACCACAGAAAAAATATGCAGCAGAAATAACACTTCATTTCATTAATCAAAGAACTAAAACTTGTTTACATACAGAATGAAAATAAACTAGCTAGAGTGTTGGTAGCTTATCTCTGAGAAGAGATGTGGCGGCTACATGCCTCTGAAATATGTGTTACAATGAGGCTCAAAGGCCTATATATTATTGAGAAACAATGGAAACCCTACACATCCAAAAACCTAACACTAGGAGGTGAAACACCAGAATGTGGGCCCCGTTGGTTAACTTGGTACATCAATTTCCCGGGGTCGTAACTTTGGCATACTACCTATGTTTGATCCGCATGATACATCGTTAGAAAGATCTATTAAAGGACAATATATTTAAAATCCAAATATTTGGTCCAAAATGGACTCTTATTTTCCCAACCATTCGATGCCGAAAAAACTTCATTTAGGGCCTCAAAATGGCTCCAAAAGTTTAGGACCCGAAAACTGCCAAAGATAGTAAATTTTGCTACAATTAAGGAAATTGGAAAACTAAAAGAAATAATGCTAGGGGTCCAAGTGGAATAGTTGGGTGGACACCAATATCCTTTTGGATCACTATATGACCTGGGGAAATACATAATATCATAGGTTCGGAAACGATCTTATGAGTATGATATGATTAATTAATGAAAACACATATGGACAATGCAGAGATATTTAATATGAGCACAAATATAGAGAGAGAATTTGAATTTCCCATGTTTCCACCAAGTGAACTCGAATTGATTAGATATCAGTTGAGTATTAGTTATGGTTAAGTTAATTAATGAATAAAATCCTTAATTTATGCGAGTGATTGTTGGAAATAAACATTGATGGAGAATCACTTGTTCTGTTCACGTACATTTAGTCCTGTTCAGTTACATTTAGTTATGTTTAGTTACATTCAGTTCTGTTCAGTTACATTTAGTTATGTTCAGTTACATTCAGTTATGTTCAATTACGTTCAATTTCTATTCATTATATTCAGTTCTATTCAGTTAAATTCAGTTATGTTATTTTCCATTATGTTCTGTGTAGTTACACTCAATTGCATGTAGTTCCATTCAATTCAGCTCAATACACTCAGTTAGAGTTAGTTAATTAATGGAAGGCACATATCTTCTTATGGGAGATAACTATGGAGTGCCATATTTACACTAGATCAATAGAGGGAGCATGATTGAAGATGGATCAATGTTCTAAGTGTTAACAAATTACTGATGCATGCAACTATTCTATTTTTTTGTGAAACCTAATCTGACTTGTTATTTAATTGTTATGCAATTGGCAAGTTAGATACAGTGTTTCATTTTAAAATCCTCTCTCTGGTGCTCTCAGTGAAATAAATTTTATATTTTGTTGTAATCATTTTCTACTACTAATCAATCATACTCTAATATTGTTTGTTGGTTTTTTCCATCCTTCGAATCAGTGGAGGGTTTTCCCAGGGTATATCCTGTGTTCTATGGTTTGATTTATATCTTTGAATTATTGATATGATTTATATGCATTGTTATTATGGATTAAAGTTTTAAAGTTCAACTATCTTCATTTTTTTCTCAATCACTAACATGGTATCATAGAAAGGGTGGGAAAGAGCTTAGTTTTGTGAAAACACTCTAAGCCTCTACATATATTCAAGCATTTAGAAAGAGTGTGAAGTGATGGCTTCTATATCAGTCTGACCAAATATAGACTCGAAGGAACATCCAACTTCAATACATGGAAGGAGAGAGTGTTCAATATTCTAGAAGGGCATGATCTAGACACTTTTGTGACCTCTGTGATCGAGGAGCCCACTACAAATGCAGGAAGGAAGACTTACAAAAATAATCAAGCAAAGGAAAATTGAATCATATATGACTCCATGAAGGAAAACCTCATGTCGATGATCACTCCATTGAAGACAATAAATGAGTGTTTTGACACACTCACGAATGTCTATGAAAAGAAGGATTCTACTGAGAAAAGGGATTGGAAGAACAAGTTGCGCAACATGAACATGGATAAGGATGATACCATGGCATAATATTTCACAAGTGAAGGATCAACTAGCAAGCATCAGTGTGGAGATGGATGAGGATGATATTCTTTAAACTGCCATTGATGGGCTCCCTGCCTCATGTGAGACATTTCTAGCTGCGGTAAATGGAAGAGAAGAGAAGCCCAACTTCGAAAGACTCTAGCATGACTGCATTAAAGAAGAAGGGAGCACCCAGAACAAAACAGTGCACACTAAAGAAGAGAATCTATATGTCATAGTTAGGACTAAGAAAGGGAGGAAGCATTTCACTCCCAAGAAATATTTTTATACAAAGAAGAAAGTGATTACAAATAACTTTGAAAAATCAAAGTTTAAATGCATCTACTATGGAAATAAAGATCACTTTGCAAGAGAGTGTAATAAAAATAAGAAGGATGAATGAAAGGTTCATGGCTCCAGTTCCTAGGAGAATCCACAGAGCCTACATAGTTACCTGTCATTGATGAACCAGTTGAACTGGATAATGAACCTCCTATAAAGAGGAGGTTAGCATGGTGTCATGATATATTGAGACATGGTGAGAAGCATGGAGCACCAGTAGGAACTTCCATAAATCGCATCCATCCTGATAGATATTTAGGATATTTTGCATTGATGAGCAACATCAATGACTCTGAGCTTTCATCATATGAAGAGGCTGCAGTGCAACAAGTATGGAAAGATTCTATGATAGAGGAGTATCATTCTATTCTAAAGAATGATGTTTGGCATATTGTTCCAATACCTAAGAGGAAGGAAATTGTTAATTCCATATGGATTTACATGATAAAGCGTGCTGCATATGGCGGTGTGGTCAAGTTCAAAGCATATTTGTTGCCCAAGAATTCTCTCAGAAAGAGGGAATTGATTATGAGGGTAATTTTTCTCTATTCGCTAGGTATACTCCTATCAGATATATTATTTCACTTGCATCAGTATTAAGCTGGAAGTTTTACCAGATGGATGTGGAGATTTCCTTCCTCAATGGTGAGGTTGAGGAAGAAGTTTACATTGAGAAACTTGATGGTTTTGTGATATATGGGAAGGAGTCCCATGTCTGCAAGTTGAAGAAAAACCTGTATGGGTTAAAACAAGCTCCTCAAGTTTGGTGCGAATGAATAGACAATTATCTTCAGAAACCATTAGAGGAAATTTGGGGTCTAAAATGGGCCTTATAAGAAAATGCACCAACAATAAATTTTGTGAGTTCGAATTCAGGAACCAATAGAATTTCAATAAAATGAGTCAACCATAATGGTTGAATTGACATATTTGTCATAAAAGAAAACTACTTTTTTTGTTCGTATTTTCGACATATCTCCCTGTGTTTTTACTCAAATTCTGAGAGGGAGAGCTTGTTGGATGCAAAATTTAATTCCACATCCAACGAGTACCCACACTGCATACTTTTGATGGATCCTGCTACCCCAAAAATAAGAAATACCTGAAAAAATGTGATGATGATGTCATCACATTTTTCAGGTATTTCTTATTTTTGGGGTAGTGGATTCCATCAAAAGTATGCAGTGTGGGTACTCGTTGGATGCGGAATTAAATTTCGCATCCAACAAGCTCTCCCTCTCGGAATTTGAGTAAAAAAACAGGGAGATATGTCAAAAATACGAACAAAAAAAGTAGTTTTTTTCATTCTTCCTCCAAAATTAATAACTATTATTTTATTATTTTCCTTAGGAGGCCCATTTTAGACCTCAAATTTCCTCTACTGTGGGTTTCTTGAAAATTGATGTAGATTCCAACTTGTACTTCAAAGTAGTGGAGAACCAACCTCTGATACTGGTTCTATATGTTGATGATATTTTACTCACTAGAGAGGAAAAACTGATTTCTGAGTGTAAGAGGGATCTTACCTCAGAGTTTGAGATAAAATACTTAGGTATTATACACTAATTCCTAGGTCTTGAGATTTGGAAGAGGAATGATGAGATAATGGAACGTCATAACAGTAAACGTCTTGAGATTCCCTGTGGAGTTATTTTTGCACCATCTCATATCCAAAAAATTTCCTTGGGATATCGACCCTTCCTGGGTATCTCAAGGGAAGTACATAGTGGACATATTGCACAGATTTGTCATGATGGATTGTAAATCCATAAACACTCTGATGGATTCCAATTTGAGGAAACTCCATGAGACTGATATTGGATCGGATCCAGTGGACCCCACATTATACAGACGGTTGATTGGCTCGTTGATGTACTTAATACATTCAAGTCCGGACATTTTCTATGCAATTAGCATCTTGAGTCAGTTCATGGCTGATCCTAGACACAGACATTGGGTTGCAGGTAAGCATATCTTGAGGTACCTTCGTGGTACAATTGCTTATGGATTTAGGTATGCCTCCAGTGGAGGAGTTTAATTGCTTGGATATAATGATTACGATTGGTGTGGAAACATTGTTAATCGAAAGATAACTTCTAGATGCTGTTTCAGCTTGGTTTTTGCTATGATTTCTTGGTCTAGTAGAAAGCAAGGCTCCGTTTCCCAAAGCACAGCAGAGGATAAGTACATTGCTTCTAGTACTGCTTGCAGAGAAGTAGTGTGGATGAGAAAGCCACTTGGAGGATTGCTCAGTGTAAATATAGAGCTTATAGTGATCAGGTGTGACAACCAAAGTTGTATGAAT
Source organism: Pseudotsuga menziesii (assembly GCA_001517045.1). Lineage (NCBI taxonomy): Eukaryota > Viridiplantae > Streptophyta > Pinopsida > Pinales > Pinaceae > Pseudotsuga > Pseudotsuga menziesii. The sequence goes on from LPNX010112955.1 coordinate 41,290, forward strand.
ATTTCTAATAATCATGTGTTTCATGACAAGTCGAAACACATAGAAATGAAGTATCACTTCATTTGAGACATGGTCCAGAAAGGTATGGTAAAAATTTAGTATATATCTACTGAGGAGCATATTGTAGATGTGATGACAAAGTCTCTATCTGTGACAAATTTTATACACTTTCGAGATACGCTTGGTATTGTAGAGAATATCTCCCTCGCTGAGAGAGAGTGTTGAGATTACATTGTCAGGAGTCATTCTCCAGTCTTATGAGTAATATAAAGACAGTAGACTTGTGAGTAATATCAAGTCCTAAAAATATCCTCATATGATTAAGGTGGTGATGTTGTAAAAGCTTGTGAGTAATATCAAGACAGTAGACTTGTGAGTAATATCAAGTCATTAAAACTTATGTGTAATATCAAGTAAAGTCTTGTGAGTAATACGGAGATAGTATACTTGCAAGTAATATCAAGTTCTACATATATACTCATGTTGTGAGGCAGAGTACTTTACCGTGTAAAGTAGATACACTATGTGATGTATCGCTAGTCATGGTCAACAGGTGCTACAAGTCTCCTTTAGGGATTAGCTACCCCTAGAGTGATTTACTTTAGCATGTCACTATATGACCTAGGGAAATACATATGATCATAGGTTTGGAAATGATCTTACGAGTATGATATGATTAACTAATTAAAACACATATGGACCATGCAAAGATATTTAATATGAGCACAGAGATAGAGAGAGAATTCAAATTTCCTAGGTTGCCACCAAGTGAACTCGAATTGATTAGATATCAATTGAGTACTAGTTATGGTTAAGTTAATTAAGGAATGAAATCCTTCATTTATGCAAGTGATTGTTGGAAACAAACACTGATGGAGAAGCACTAGTTTTGTTCAGTTACTATTCAATTACATTTAGTTTTGTTCAGTTACATTCAGTTCTGTTCAGTTCTATTCAGTTACGTTCATTTATTGTTTAGTTACATTCAATTTCATTCAGTTACATTCAGTTCTGTTCAGTTACATTCAGTTATGTTCAGTTACATTCATTTATGTTCAGTTCCATTCAGTTTTGTGTAGTTGTACTCAGTTCCATTCAGTTTAGCTCAATACACTCAGTTAGAGTTAGTTAATAAATGGAAGGTGCATATCTTCTAATGGGAGATAAATATGGAGTGCCATATTGAGACCAGATCAATGGAGGCACATCATTGAAAATGGATTAGTGTCTATTAACAAATTACTGATGCATGCAACTATTCTATTTTTGTTGTAAAACCTAATTTGACTTGTTATTTAAGTGCTATGAAATTGGCAAGATAGATACAGTGTTCCATTTTGAACTCCTCTCTCTGGTGCTCTCAGTGAAAGAAATATGCTATTGTGTTGTAATGATTCTCTGCTACTAATCAATGATACTCTAAGATCGTTTGCTGGGTTTTTTCATCCTCCAAATCAGTGGAGGGTTTTCCTAGGGTATATCCTATGTTCTATGGTTTTATTTATATCTTAGAATTATAGATATGATTTATATGCACTGTTATTATAGATTAAAGTTTTAAAGTTCAATTATCTTCATAATTTTCTCAATCACTAACACATTTCCCTCAGGAAATCCAGAGGCTTTATAAAGTTTGGGACAAAATAATAATAGGGATAATGACTTAAGTTTATCAATCACTAGGATCATCTACCCCTTTAATCCACTTCTCACTTTCCTGTCTTGTTTAATCGTATCCTTCCATCTCTTCTTTGTCATTCTTAGTTGTAGTAGTCAAGGTTTTTATATTAAACATGAAATGTACATAATTACATTTAATATTGGCCATATTAAACCATTCATGTATGGCTTCTCAGTTGTTTCATCATTATATACATATTTGCATCATTACCTATTGGGGTCAACATCGCGGTGTTTCATTCCCCTCCTCCTTATTTTATGCACCATACTCGGTGCATATCAACATTTTGTACACATACAAAGTTTCATAAAAAATATCTATCATGTCCATGCCCATTGATTCAACCAGTGGAGTGGGATATTTATTAATTTCAAGATTCTAAATTTCACCCCATGGCCATATTATGAATCTATACATAATGAAATGTGTGTGTAGATGTATAAATACAAAACACAAAACAAATAAATTTATATCCGCATACATACACATGATGCATTATAAGCATATTTATCACATGTATAAAATAAAATCATTACACGTTCAAATACAAATATAATGTTTATATTTAAAAAAAAAATACAAGCAACTGGTTGTGCAAGAGTAATTTTCCACCCAACAGTAGGAACTCCATCTAGAATATACTCATTTTACTAAGAGTCCATCCCCAAACGAAGCTCTTAGACCATTAGGGCAAAGGAAACACCTACAATATTTTCTCTCTCATTCGACAATCCATTATACTCTCAATGCTTAGCCAAATGCTCATTTAGAGCTCCACAAGAATCTCACTTGACCATCACAACCATGGATCTCCTTCCAACTTCTCCATGTAATAAGAGGAAGGAATTTCCCTTCAATGATCCATAGTTCCCTCATGAAATCCAACCCTTAGAGTGCTTACTAGTGTGTGTAGTACGAGCCCAATATCTTGCATGATGTTGGAGAACCTCCCGTCCCTTTAATTTATGGATTCTCAAGCATGTGAAAGTAGAAAAAAATAATGGGTAAGGGTTCCTATGTTTCCCAACATCTATGCTCACCTACAACCATCTAATTTCCTTTCAACTTTGTAGCTCTGTTTCCAAATTCAAATTTATGGGTAATGCATAATATGATAATTGGTAAAGGGAATTGAATGAACAAAAAAATGAATAAATATGTATATTCTAAATGAATCCAATATCCCAAAATATGCATAATGAAAAATGGATGGTAGTATCCAAAAGATAAGAGAATGGTGGAAGAGACAACTGACATAACTTCTGAACATAGAAGATAAGAATATTACAATATTCATATAAATATATTCATCACGTGCTTCTAGGCCATGAGGTACTCAAATATCTCACCAAATTCAGCTCTAACACCAAAATTCATTTTTTTAAATTTTCATTATCAATTTGGAGCAGAAAATAAATATATGGTCACCAAATTAACATATGCATATGCTAAACATTTCAAGAAAATTCTAGCATGAATGTACTCATACCATGCCAAGCAATCCTTGCAATTAGATTTTCACATAAAAATAAATTAAACAACATGAAAACAAAGATATAAACATAGCATCCCATATGAAATCATTTTTTTTCTTAAAACTCAACCTCTAACTGATTGCAAACTAAGGAGTTCCTCTGAATAGTAGGCACTCTTTTATGATAGTTCTCTCTATAAAAAAGGCCACCCCCAAGCTCAAGATATCAATCCATGAGAAGGAAATTTCAACTCGAATAAACCCACAGGTGTCGAATCTCGTCCACAACTATTCCAATCCGCTATCACTCCTCCTGCATTATCCAACACAATTAAAGGAATGTGATCCACTTCTCTGAGTTAATAGTCCCTTGAGTGATTTCCCTGGTTCCCTTCTAGGGATGCAGCACAAGTCAATCCCATACTCTCCATGATGGGACTCTATGGAATTCAATTAGAGGATACAGTACTAGTACAAAATGATAAATTAGATACTAGGTGACTAAACATTCTAGTCACCACAAGATTTTCAAGTGATTTACTACTAAATATGAGCAATTTTGACTGACCCAAATATAAACGACTAAAATTAACGACTAATTTAGTCACCAGTTAACAAATATGACTAGATAATAAGTGACAGAGTTAAAAATGACTAAAATAAATGACTAATTTAGTCATGGCATTAAAAATGACTAGCTAGAAGAATATGAATTAGTCATTTTTAATTGTGTCATGGAAAATTGAAAATTTGACAATGAAGTGTAATTTTTGTAAATTGTCTACCTTCTATTAGTAATATTGGTGCCATGTAGCTCGATCTTCAGAGATCCAACAAAACAATTGCATGAATTTTCTGTTGACCATATTTATCCTTGTTGCACCATTGAAGCAAACCCCGTTAAGCGCGTGACAAAGGAAAATTAGGTCCGTACATCAATTACGAATTAGGTGCTAGAACAAAAACCATATCAATACCTAGCTAGAAGCATCATAGCTAGTTGTTGATCCTTTGAAAATGTAAGAGTCCATGCAAGTCCCATACGTCTGAGGTGCTTTTCTAACTTCAATCTAACTATATTCATGATCTGTGATCGTCGAATGTCTAGTTGCACCGGTCGACATAGCTTCACCAGGATGAGTTCCTTTAAAACGTCGTAGCAGTTGATCCAATATATAATAATTGAACCGGTGGAAGCACCAAGAACAATATTTTAACCAATCAAAGACTCCATTATAATTAAACTGGGGTGCTGACCCAGAACCAGTCTCAGGTCCATATGTAGTATAAAGGTAGATGCCTGACCCCATCTCGTATTTTTAGGTAAATATTTTGATTCCTTGACCTCTTAATACAAGTCTCATGACCTCGTTGAATATGATACGTATAATGCACTGATGGCCTATCTTGATCACTATTAAGTTAAACCTCCTTTATACATTAGTGGCCAGGTAGATTTTGCATCTGATATCATGACCATGCACCTGATTCACGATGTGCACAACTCTTCTCGGCCAACATCCTCAATCCAAGATTATTATATATACTTATACTATAACAGAAAATACCATTAAAACAAATATTATATTTATAAAAAAACACAAATTATTATATTTATATAAAACACAAATTAATTAAATTTTATATTAATCCTAATTTATAAAACTAAACAACTTATATGATAATTATTAAAAAAATATAATATATGACCAATTAACATAATTTATATAATAAAATAATAAAAATAAAACAAAAAATATATAACAAAAACAAAAAAATCTATGATGCAAATGCAGTTGTCGACCCAACTCTCGACCCAATAGCTCTCCACCCAACTCTGTTACGACATTCATGGCCGATGGTTGATTTTCCTGAACCCATGGAGAGATTTCATCCTCCAATTTCACCAATGACTACTCAACCAGCTCATTGGTTCCAAATAGTATGTCCAAACAGACCATTGGCGCCAAATATTTTGGGTTGGCTGGAGGCGAGGAGGGTTTAGTGGGTTATGAGGGAAAGTAGTGTGAATTGGGTGGCATTTTTGGTCATTTAGGCCACCTGCAATACCCGTTGAGGAGATTGGTATGGATATTCACTACTTTTGAGGGTTTATAATTTCAGTATTTAATTGTCATCACTCACTACTACATATGACTCAAAAGTCCCACGCCAGTTTTCCATGAATAAGTTAAAATCATTTTTTCGTGGAAAAAAATTTTAAAATTTTTGGAAAAAAATGAAAATGTCCCCGACGATCGTTGCTATAGCAACACATAGTCCATAACGTTGCTATAGCAATGAACGCTCATCGCTATAGCGATGCATAGTCCATAACATTGCTATAGCGACGAACGTTTGTTGCTATAGCACCGCATAGTCCATAACATTGCATTTGTTAGAGCCTACACTAGAATTCCAAACTCCTCTACTTTAATTTACATCAAAGGTGAACAATAATATGCCTTATTAGGTTCCTCGAAGCTCTAGGGACCGACAGGTCTGGATTCTTCATCAATCACATTCTATCAAGGAATTGTTTTTCTATATAACATCAAATAGTTTGTTCTTAGTTCATTAATTTTAATCAACTAATCCTACATGTCCATCATAGGGTGTGACTCTTCAAAATCTATGTCTTAAACTCTTGCATGACCAACACTAGCATCAATACCATCATCCAACATCAAAGATAAAATAACCAATTTGTGTTTTGACCAAGGAACCACACCGAGCTCAATACTCATCAATCTAATTTCTCCATGATCATACCCTAACTGTATATCCCATAAGATTAAGGATCCAATAGCATAGAAAGTGTTAGATCCATCTGCATTACATCTACTAGGGTATAAATCCCTATCCCTACACCAAGGGCCATCATAATTATCATTTTCCTTAGTTGTGGTGATAGTGACTAGGCTTCTACCGTGTCCCTAATCTTGTTATACCTTATGGGCCTTTCACCCTTTTACTTAAATTTGAATATTGTGCACCTTGTCAAAACTAATATACCATTTTAGTACGATGATGCAACACTACAAGAGCACAACATTATCTATCTCTCAACATCATTTACTCAAATAATGGCATAGTATATAGAAAAAAATTATTAAATTTTCATTATCTACCTAATTTTCTAAAATTACTCCTATTTAGACTTGACCAACTAACTTGGATATAGACATTGTTATTTTATTAATAATTGAACTACAATCTTCCATCATGTAGCAGTCCAATCATTCCTTAAATAACCATAATTCAAAACTCAGGTTTTTGTCTTAGAATTATTATTGTCCATAACTTTAGGAATCTTGGAACACTTTCATTTTGGCACTCCTATAGTGATCAAATTTGACTAAAGAATACGACAACTATGTTTTTATCAATATTGACATTATTTTTAGCTAAACATGGATACAGGTCATTATGAGTGATGTTATCTATGAGTTTATAGGAATGTATGAATTTTGAGTAAGGAAAATCAAGGATTTTTTAAAGTTTTGAAATGTTTGGTGCCTTTTTTAACAGTCCACATTATGATGTCTTTAGAAATCAACACAATGGTCTAAAACTAGAAAAATGACATGTTCATGAGCAAAAGAGAGAATCATAAAGCTAAATACATTACTATTTTTTATGTATCAATGGTAATATCTAAAAATCTAACAAAGAAGGATTTCACCTAGTAGAGAGAAGAAGGAAACCTCCTACAAACATGACCATATGAGTATTAAGTAAAAGTGAAAATAGATTCATAGCATCAGGTTAATAAACGAGGTCAAAGTACAATTTAGATTGTGTTAAAAAAAAACAGTATAACAAAATACAAAAACAAATAAAACATAAAAAAATAAAACAATAAAAAAACCCTCTATTTGAACCGTATACCTCAACTGTTTGATTCCCTTTGAACTTAAAGAGGCCATTTGGTCCCTCGACCTCGAACACTCGACCTCATTTCCTCATTTTCGTGGTTGGACACAAGCTTATTTTCAAATTTGAGATGGTGGGGACTCAGGAATAGAGGTTTTCTTAAGGACGACACACTTGTACAAGAATCACACTAGTTTGATGAAGAAAGTAAAGCTTTCAGTAATTTTTTTGTGGCTCCATTATTTACCAATGCTTCATATACAGATCTGAACATTCAGGAGAAGGATGCATCCAAAAAAGAATCGTGGGTGTGATACTACTTATGAAGTAGGGCGCAACTCTCACTTCCACTAGTCAAATTCATTGTCTGAGAAATAAGGAGTTTGTATCATATTCAAAGCAACTCGTGGCTGCTATAGAGGTCGTTTTTCCATTTGGGAAGGACGCAACCCCTTTGTAGAGAATCTTGGACACTAGAACCAACGATAAATGTGTTCACTGTCAATTCTTAGCAAGAAGAGAGTTGATCTTAGTGCTTTGTATTTCTGTTAAAAAAATAGTGTACTATGGACTGAATATATAATCTTTCTTATTGCAAAAATGATCGCTACAGGAAGCTAGGAAGAGGGCATATTAAGAGTTGGATAAGGCCATTGGAGGGGAGAACTTTCACTTCATATTCATCATTGGACTTTGAGGAGGGAGTATCCATTTCTAGGAGGGAATGGTCTAATAAGTTAGAGGGGGCATAACATCCAAGTCTAGGGCATCTAAATCACGACCTTGGTTAAAGAAGATCTAAACCATTACAGAGATATTGTGGCCAAAGGGGGTGCATTCCACTGTGCTAAAGACAGCCACAAAACTATTGATATACCACTCCTATTTGTTAACAAATGGACTGAGAAAGGGAGCTAGGGGCATTCTCTTCCCACCACAGTTTGATAGCTACAATAACAAGCGAAATTGAACTATAAGGAGAACTCTATAGCTAAAAGAGGCATTGGGTATCAATAGTAACCTACAGGTCAGACCATACATCAAATCAGATTGTTAATTCTAAGTTTTAAAGGATGTCATAAAAGTCTAGAATTATCTCTGCTGTTTACTTGACATGTAATCTTTGTTTTGATGATTCAGTATATTATTCTGGGATGCCAAAATTTTGTGTGTATGCAAACTGTTTTACAAAAATATAAAACTGGAGATATATTAAACCCATCAACCATAATTAATAATTTATATCAACATCATATTCAAGTAATCAGTAGTCTCTCAACAATAATCATTAAAATGTTTGACGAAAGCATTAATCCAAATACGCAAGCAGTGAACAAAAAAATTAGCCGAGATCAAGCAATTGAACTATAAGGAGAACTTTGTAGCTGAAAGAGGTGTTAGGTATCAATAGTAACCTATAGGTCATAACATACATCAAATCAGATTGTTAATTCTAAGTTTTTAAAGGTTGTCATAAAAGTCTAGAATTATTTTTGTTAATTCTAAGTTTTTAAAGGCTATCATAAAAGTCTAGAATTATTTCTGCTATTTGCTTGACATGTAATCTTTGTTTCGATGATTGGGTATATTATTATGGGATGCCAAAATTTTGTGTGTATGCAAATTGTTTTACAAATTTATAAAACTAGAGATACATTAAACCCATCAACCGTAATTAATAATTTATATCAACGTCATATTCAAGTAATCAGTAGTCTCTCAACAATAATCAATAAAGTGTTTGACGAAAGCATTAAGCCAAATACGTAAGTAGTGAACAAAAAAATAGCTTAGATCAAGCGATGAACACTACACACTTAGAATGTGGATGTCGAAAGCAGTCAATTCCCAGCAATCATATTTGACTTTACAAAATGTGGTCATAAAGTAGGGCACCCTAACAAACCATGCCAGGCAGTTATAGGTATTCCCATATTTAAGGATTTCTTTCCAACGAATTAGGTTATCAAAAAAAACCCCAACATATAGCAATATCCTTCCTCATTTGATCTTTATGACAAACAATAATTCTGCTAGTTGTTGTAGCACCCTCTCCCATTTATCCTTTTCCTTAGAGCACTCTTTAAAAATGGAGCATTCTCCTCCTTCATGCAGGGTGACACCAATATTCCACAGATGGCCTCTCTAGAAACTGCTTTTGCAACCACTAATCCATTTGAGGCATGTTAGGTCTATTTGGTGCATAAAATGAAGATGTTGTTGGAGAATTAGATGTTGGTAACCCCAAGAGTCTTACCATATGGACATATTTGGCATAGTGTGTAGATTAGCCTTTTAGCACATGATATATGTGATTCCAACTGTGTTTAAATACTTCTTCCAGAAGCCTTGGAACCATGGTGAATGCCATTTCATAACACGATACTTTATACATAGAAACATAATGAAACATGTAATGGTGACAATTTTTCATGCCACTTACGAACTATACGTTTCTAATTTAATTCCCATAGCATCACTATTCAATTCTTATTTGACAAGCATGTGGGCTGGCCCGAAAATGATGGATTTTGGCACATTGGAATTGCCTTACAAACAAAATCAACATATTGTCATAGGTAATCTACATCATCTTTGGAAAACTAATATTCCATTTCCTTCCAAAACAACCTAGAACATGCAACATCACTTGCATTAATAGCATCTTCAGCAACCGCTACAATTTCTTCATAACCTTTATCCATTTTTCTTGCAAAGTCTAATGACATCCTATTTATTGTGCACCTGCATCTAGTAAAGAATTTGTGACTAGATAAACCCTTTCTAATCAGAGACTAGTTTAACCTGTTTTCTATCTAGTAAAAAGACATCATTGACTTCACTTACCTAGTGACAGTTTCAATTCCTTTACAAATTAGATTTGGGATACCTCCATTTATGATGATAGCATCTGCTACCAAATCTATTCAGCCAATCCACATTTCAGATTTGAATCAAGGCAGGACCCCACAAAATCATATCTAAAAAACAAAAGGACGTTGTTATTACAGATCCAAGTTGTTCCAGTAATTTAATAGTCCTCAAATTTGTCACATGTACAGGTCGTCAAAAACATCAATAGTTAAGATTCTAGCATGAAGAAACCCATTTTTTTCCCACAGATCTGTTGCAGGAAAGTGTCATGAATTCTCTTCTACAATCCCACATCCTACATTTAACCATGAAGATGAAATAAGTTAATAACTACAATATTGCTACTATTTCTCCTCTTGTACAATGATCAAATTTAGTAGAAGCCCACTTATTTGAAATGTTCCTCTGTCAGTTTGGAGAAAAAGTAATAATGTTGTCAATTCCCCCACATTGTTTGTTCCTCTCCCTAAGTTTTCCTTGACTTGTAAGTAAGGAGAATTTGAAATGTGGAAGATGCACCCAGCACCATATTTGGCTAGGGAATTAGTATGCCCCATCAAAGAATCCCCATGCAATGGATTTCCTAATTATCAACTCCAAGCATCTAACATGTTTCAATTTTGAAAATTATTTGTAGAACTAAAGTAATGAGTGTACTTCAATGATATATTGGATGGATGGGGTTTCTTTTTCTTAAAAAAGTTGAGCATTCCTAGATAATAAAATGTCCCATACCACCAATAGAGGAACTACCCTAATATGCTTAAGGACCCTTCTAGTATACCACTCCTTCAGACAACCTTCAAAGGTAGGTTTCCTCCATAATTTTTGCAACCCCAACTAGACGTGAACCTCTGTTCCAACTTGGTGTGGAAATGCACAGTTTAATAAAAGTCACATTTTGAAGCTTTGACGATCTTCTCCTTTTCCTTAATGGGACTGTCTCAAGCATATATTCTCCTTTTCCTTGATGGGACTATCTCTGACTTGCTTAGTGATCTCAAGAGGCTGATATCTTGTAGGCTTAAACTTCATGGATGTCCCTTTTGTTCTTTCTTTTGCTCATATAAATCCACATTCTGTGCTTAACATTAAATTTGTGATATGTTCTCTGCTGATAATTTCTGAGCTTATGTTGTTTTGATCCATGGATTAGAAGCCCCGTGAGATCTGGAAATGATGTGTAAGACACTGGTTAAAACAGTCTTGTAGGTGACTGTGAGAAGAAGAATGATATCCCTTATTTATTTGATCTCAGAATGATGAAGAATGTTTTCCAATTCATCCCACAATATAAGAATTCGCCTAGCACTGGGATCTCAGAATGTGATTTGTGTAGTCTATACTGGGGTGTATCAAGCACTAGGATATGATGCTCAAAATTTTGTTTTTGGAATATATCTGCAAAAGGCATTGAAGGAAGCAAATGTATTTGTTGTTGGAGCAGGTGCTCTGGGATGTGAATTCTTAAACATTTATGTATCGTGGGGAATTTTTTAATTTTTTCCAAAATCCTCCACCTTCTTCAAGTTTGATACAAAGAGAGGCATCACAACACTCACTAGCTGCTAATGTGACAACTATATAGTAGCATTTTTTTCTTTATAAACTTCCTTTTTGGTTGATCTTGCTTCAAGACCCAGGTCTATAGGCCCTAGGGCCATGGTTCTTCCTTCTCAAGTATTTTGGAGGAGATTTGGGTTTTTCATGATTTTGATGATTGGGAACATTGCCAATTACTCCATTCTATATGAGATATATCCATTTTCTTGTCTATTTTGTCTATATTATGATGTTTGGGAACACTGCCAATACCATTCTATCTGAGATATAGCCATTTTTTTGTCTATTTTGTCTTATATCAGATTTAGAGATACTTTCTTTTCTATTTTACATGGAGCAAAAAATTTGACAAAATTTTTCTAAGTAAAAATGTTTATTTGTAAGTTTTGGGAAGAAATTTGGGAAATTACTCATGATCTGAAATAGTTTCTAGTGTTTTCTAATTTGGTGGCTTTCCTTTAGATTATTGAGGTTAAGGTTGAGAGGATTCATTATGATTTTTTATTCTGAAGTTTAAACACAAATTTAGAGAAAAATGTTGTCCATAAGATAACTCCAATTTTGAATTTTACCCTAAATGATTTTGGCAATTGTGATTCTATAATATTGGATATTGTTGTTTCTCATTTTTTACACATTGGTATCTTTGAACGTTGGATGATTTCATCTTTAATTTCTTTGATTTAGGTTAATTGAGCCATATGTTTTATTGAAGATTGTTATTTTTCTTTGAAAGTTTGGAATGCTCAGAATGCTGGTGCAGCGGCTGTTCTTGTTTCTGATGATCGAGAAGAACCATTGATAACTATGGATTCACCTGAAGAAGATACTTCAACAACTAAATATCTACAGAATATCACCATTCCTTCTGCTCTTATTGTGAAACAGTTTGGTGACAAACTGAAAGTAGATACCAACAAGGGTGATACGGTTAATATGAATTTAGACTAGAGGGAGTCTGTTCCTCGCCTAGATGATCGGGTGGAGTATGATTTGTGGAAAAACAACAAGGATAAATGTGGGGAAAAGTGTGATACCCAACTTGACTTTGCAAATAATTTTAAAGGAGCTGCTCAAATTATTGAGAAAAGTGGTTACACATAATTCACCCCTCACTAGATCACCTGGTATTGTCCCCAAGCATTTACTGTAAGTAAGTAGTGCAATGCTCAATGCATTAATCACGGAAGATATTGTGCACCTGATCCAAAATAGGATTTCAGTCGGGGGTACGATGGTAAAGATGTTGTACTTGAAAATCTCAGGCAATTGTGTATCTCCAAAGTTGCAAATGAAAGTAATAGACCCTGGGTTTGGTGGGATTATGCCACTGATTTCCATATTAGGTGTCTGATGAAGGAGAAAAAGTACAACAAGGAATGTGTAGAAAATGTGATACAGTCTCTATGTGTGTTTCTTTCTATTATTCACAGTAATTTTAAAGCAGTTCGAGACTTACAAGTTATAACTACTCTTCCTTTAGTGAGTATTAGTTTGTACTATTGTAGAATATACCTAAAGGTGCAAGTGATCATTATTAGCTGATTGGTTCAATGGAGGCACATTTTTTGGCCAGGTTTGGATTTCAAGAAGATAGAAAAATGCATGGGGGATCCAACTCCAGATGCAGAGAACCCTATCTTGAAACAAGATCAAGATGCACAGGTTAGAATAGAATCTAGATGTATTCCATTTGTTACTTTGCATTTTATCTGAGAGTTGTGATCATAGTAGCTTTGCTATCATTTGTTCCATATTTGTTAAATCTTGTTGGTATGGTTTATGTGGTAAACATCTATGATGTGGCCATGCTGTCATTCATTCCCTTAGTATTATAGAGGTTGTGTGTTATTGAAAGTTCATGGTGCTATGCTTTTCATAGGTTGGACATGGATCTCGAGGTGATGTCACTATTTTTCCCACACTTATTATTAACAACAAACAATATAGAGGTTGTCATCCTTTCTTCTTATACATTCTATATTTTACAAATGCAAGAATAAAATGCGGCAAACTAACATCCTTCTAAATCTAATTGCAGGAAAATTGGATAAGGGGGTTGTCTTGAAGTCAATTTGTGCAGGATTTTAGGAAACTATTGAGCCAACTGTTTGCTTGAGTGAAGGTGATTTTCTTAATGGGTGGATGAGTTCTAGTTGTATAGCTATATACCTTGAATTTTCAGGAATAAGGCATTTTAAAATCCATTATTAAATGCATTGAAGTAACTTTTTTTGTTTCCCAAACCAGATATGGAAACAAATGAATGTTTGAAAAATAATGGTGGTTGCTGGAAAGATAATAAGGAAAACATAACTTCGTGCAAGGTATACTGGATGCTTGAACCAAAGGATATAAATATTGTGTTTCTGTGGTAGGACTCACCTAAACCATTAAATTGTAGCATTATGAATATGAATTGTTTGTTATTTTTGGCAAGATGCTTGAACCAAAGGATATAAATATTGTGTTTCCATGGTAGGACTCACCTAAACCATTAAATTGTAGCATTATGAACATGAATTGTTTGCTATTTTTGGCAGGATACTTTTTGGGGTAGGGTTTGTGAGCGCCCTTTGGTTGAAGGTGTTCAATTTATGGGAGATGGTTATTCTAACTGTGAAGGTAAACCTGATCTCTTTTTAAATTTCATTTGTTTCATTATTGGCTCACAGTAGAAAATTTGCAATTCACTTTTTCTTCTTTGTGTTGTTTCATCATGATGATTTTTGAAGTTCTCTTTTTCCTTATTCAATATGTTTTTATCATCGATTTACTATTTGATGGGATTAGTTCCTGCATACATGTTTTTTCTGAAATGGAATGCTGATAATAACAATCCACATGATTTTCAATGATGTCAGTTCATATGGTTTCTTTTTATTTTAAATTTATACAATTTGATTTTATTGAGACTTACAAGTTGTTCCATACAAACTTCATATTACATCCATCACACTAGATGTGTGTGTGTGTGAAAGAAACAGTGAGATAGACTAGCGGGAAAAAGTAGCCAATGGGATGGAGAGAGACACAATGATTTCAACTCGTTGTGAAGGTGCAGGGGGACAAGGGCGCCATGCACTCTTACATGTTAATATAGATAACAAATTAAAAATTAATCAAGTAGTAATCTAGAAATTAAATTACAATATACCAAAATCAGTCTAAAATTCTTGACACTAGGTCTCAAATTAAGAGATCAAAAGTCATGCAACTCTCAAGAGCCTATTGAGACAATATTCTTTAGGATACTAAATTCTATATTGTTGGGTGTGAGATGAAGTATGCACGAAGAAGTTCGTAATGCATTGTTCCATCCTAACAATCCCTCCCTGGTTTTGTATCAAGTTTTAACCATGCCTCTATTGAGGTTTACAAAGGTGGAAAATATCAACAAATGTGTTCACAATCAATGGGGGGAATCAAAACTTGGTCAATACAATGTTGAAAGTGAATTGCTTGCTTGCTTTACAGTAGTCTTGTAAAACATGAGTACCAGTAATTTATTTACATAAGCAATTCTGACAAACTCAATTACAAACCTAACTTTACTGCTATAAAAATATTTGGGTGTGAGTAGGCATTAAATAAATGGATCTCAGGATCAATATATTGAAATGGAGGGAAAAGTGTTTCCATTTGTGAGTGGCAAGGGCAGTGTACTTCTTATGAATCCTAGAACTTAGAAGGTTAGATATGTTAAGCATCTTGTTTTGGAATATTGAAAGTTGTAACCTTTGTTTTCTCAATCTTGGCTGTCATTTTTTTATTAGTACAAAAGTAATGAAGGAAGCCTAGTTGCTTCTGCAACTACAAACCCTCGACTGTATGATGTAGAAGCCCCAAATCATCAACATATAGGAAGCTGTGAATAATTATATTAAGAAGGAAATAGCCATAATTTGGTCCTATACTGACCTGACCATAATCCTCTTGCCGAATTGAGTATAAGCTAAGTCAAGGAGGGGAGATGGGAAACCTGTGTTTTTGTCCAGTGGCACTGAAAATGGTATCTATGAGCCTTCTTGTTTTGTGAATATGCACCATTATTTGTGTAGAGTGACATGAGAATAATTTGAACCCTATCTTGAATCCGTGACACAACCAATCAAATAAAGGTTTACTTGGAATTATGTTAGTTTTCTGAAAGGTCAATGACACATAAGGCTAGAGCCTTGCTGAACATAGCTTTCTTAAATAATGGATCCTAACTTGAATCCCATTAATGGCATGATAGCTTCTGCAGAAGCTTGCTTGTCCTTTTTTCCAAAAGATTTATGTCTGTAGTAAGTGGATGAGTGTCATTTTATGCTAAATAATGCAATAAACTATGTTATATATATAAATTGAATACTTATTTCTGGCTCTAGATTTCTTTGTATGAGTTAAGTAACTTTACGTTGTGATTTTTATCCTTGAAGAAAAGTACCTGTTGATCTACATTAAGAAATATAAGAGTTTGTTTTATTTTATTTTACTAGTAAGTATTTCAGATACTTATTTGAAGATGATATTGATTGCGAGTGTGAAGCAGTGCACAAATGAATATATGAAATAAATCTCCCTCCAACAATTCTTGGTGTTCATGAGCATGTATTCACTGGAAGGTATACTTAAATTTTAGCATCTTTGATTTGATTTCAAGATTCCCATATCCATAATGTATTTTTGCTTTCTTTGTTTGCTTGGAACAAAGTAATTCAAATTTTAGCCCAAGGAACTTGGGGGTTGGGGAATTAAAAACCTTCATTGGTTTAGTATCTCCCTGTGCCTTAAAACTCTTTGGATGGTTCTCCATAACGAAGGCTTATGGCATCAAATTCTAATCTCAAAATATTTGAAAAGCCTCACGGTGTAGAATGGCTCAGGAATAAATGATTCAGTTCGCACTGTGTTTCCATCATGTGGAGAAGTTTCTTACAGACTCTCCCTTGGATGGGTAATCACTTGGATTGGCATGTGGGGGATGGTAAAAACATTCTACTGGGTGTGGATCCTATTGTAGGTGCACATACATCTTTCATTCTTCCCGAAGACCTAAGATTGTACCTAGAGGATTTGGATATTTGTACCCTCTCATAGGCTCATAACTCTCTTTTCAATATCCGGAGCTATTGGTATACAACTGATGATTTGGATCTTGGAGGTACTTTTAAACAAACTTGGAATGTATATACAGAGGGTTTATTATGTGGAGGTATTCGTCTCTCCACGCAATCGCAATCCGATGCTCTTGTATGGGATTATAATAAAAAAATGGGAACAATCTCTGCAAAAGAAGCTTATGATTGTATTGTACATTCTTACTCTCTTCCGGTGGACACTTCTTTCTGTGCATTACTGTGGGACAAGGCGCTCCCAAAAAAAATCTCTTGCTTCATCTGGTTGGCTCTCAAGAACAAAATTCTCACTTGGGAGAATCTACAGAAAAGGGGGAAAGTTGGTCCTGGAATGTGTGCTCTTTGTTGTTCGGAATGGGAGATAGTGGATCACTTATTCACAAACTGTTCTATCTGAAAAATTATCGCTGATCATATATGTGAACAATATCATCTTGCTGCCATTCCTTCAAAGGAATCTCTCACGACTGTTTTAAGAACTTGGATTGGCATCTTACCTAGGTCATCGCCTCTCTGTCTGTTACCTTTCCATATGATGTGGATAATCTGGAAAGCTCGGAATCAGGCTATATTCGAGGGGGAAAAAATGAATATTTATAGTATTGTCCAGCAGATTACTTACTCAACACAATCTTATTCTTCTCTATCAGTCAATGTTTTAAAAAAAAGTAGATTGATTGGCAAGCCTCCTTGTAAGAACTTTCCTTGTGGATTTATTGATGGTGCCTCAAACTGCAAGGTAGCTGGTGTTGGGTATTGTTTATACTTAAATGAGTCTCATCATTTCAAGTTCGCGCTGGGGGTTGGATATGGCACAAATACAAAAGCAGAATTGCTCAGTTTATGGGCTCTTTTGCTTTCTTCCCAGATGATGGGGATCCCCTTATCCCATATTTACGGTGACTCACAAGTCATCATTAACTGGGAAAAGGGATCGACTGCTCTCTCCCCTCCAGATCTCCTTCACTAGTGCAAGGAGACAAAAAAGCTAATTCTTAGCTTTCGGGATCTGTTGTTCACCCACATCTACCGAGAGCACAATCGGATTGCCGTCTCTCTAAAACTGCTCTCTCATATTCTCCGAGTACTGACAGTTTTACAGATATTTGGTCTCTCATGATACCTTTCAGCGCTTTTGAGCATGGATAGGGGAGCTTACCCCCCTCTATATTTTATGTCTTGCTGCTCAATGAGCGATCACTTTTAGATTGCTGATCAGTGCCCTTTGGCACTCGGTAGATGAGGCTGAAGCAACTAACCACTTTTATGATGAGACAGTTTTCTGATGGGAATCTTCTTTTTACTGTTCTACCTTTCTCCCTGGTAGCAGTCTCAAAATGTCACATGGTTTCACATGTGTTTCTCCACTTAATGTAACCCATTATGGGATGATTGTACTGATGACCTTTGATTCTTAATAATAATAACAAGGACAGGCTTTTTTCTTTCTTAAAAAAAAAAAGTAATTCAAATTTTATGATCAAACTAAAGTCTAATATTGGGTAAATACATATGCAGTGTTTCATCTTTATCCTGGTTCATGTCTAACCAGGAAACAAGTTTTGTGACTTTGGGTCAACGTGTCCTGGCAAATCCTCTAAAGTAAGTTAAAATTTGACTGTGATTTCCTTTTTCCCCTCTTCTAGTACTGCTTATATTTTTGTTTGCATTTAGAAGGTATTGTTGTGACTGAATGGTTAAGCCTGATCTGGAATTCCATTCTTTGGTTTTCTATCGATTCTTGGTATTTCAGGGTTCGTATGCATTATGGACATCCAGATGTTTTTGATAGGATTTTTCATATCACACAAGGAGGAATAAGCAAGGCATCTCGAGTCATTAATATCAGTGAAGATATTTATGCAGGTACTGTTGAGTTTTCAGGAGGAAGCTCATTTCTTGTGCTTTCAAATTTTAACCTGTTACTACAAACTGCATTTTCCAGGCAGGATTCATTTTGATTATAGAAATATCTCATCAATAATCTTACAAACCTATCAGAATTTAGCAACAATTACACGAGAAGTAGTCTGCATATCCTTTAAGCAAGCGTTGAGGAAAATTCTACTATAGCTTAAGGGAAGTAGTCTGCATATCCTTTTGCTTATCCTCTGAGTTATACTGCTGGGTTCCGTTGTTTTCATAGCAGTAAGAACCGGATCTGCTGCATGTGGGGGCTCTGGCTCTTTAGCAGCCGACACTTATTTTGCAGCTCCTTCAGCTGGGTCATTGACGAGTCAGTCCTGGGTTAGACAAGCACATTTCTGAGTGCCGCTTCAATTTGCATTTTAGCTTTGATTAGCGCCGCCTAATTTGAAATTTATCTTTGATTAGCGCCGCCATAAAGAGAAAATAATGGCTTTAAACATAGGATACTTGTGTTTATCCTTCTTTATCAGTTCAAATACAAAGCCTGTAGTCCGTTATTAAGTTCCATGGATTATAGCACTAGCACTTTATCCTTAGAGCGACAGCCTTTTCAGCAGAGACACTAACCCATAGTCCAATGCACTACTTATGGGTGGTCCCGGTTTCCACTAAAATAAGAGGATATAGGATATATATAGAAGTTATCAATGTAATTGTTCCATTAGATACCATTATATGCAATGGATGCATACAGGAACATACTATTTCTAGTGAGTTATTAGGGCTAGTAGTACGATTTGGAAGCAGAGAAAGGAAAGTTTAAAGATAATTTATCTACCCTGTTTAACTTGTACTTGCATCTATACGTTAAACTTGTCAGGGCTCCCATTCAACAAAGTTTATGATATAAGTCCCAAAGTTTATGGGAGAGCATACTCTGGAAGGGAAATAACCCAAATACGATATCGTGCATATATACTATACAACACCCAGTCCATAAATAAACACCCAGTTGAATCCATGTTAGTTGGTTGGTATATATTTTTTAAACTTTTTTTCGTTTTTCATTTTGCCTTAGTCACAACCTTCCTCATTTTTAGGAGTTCAATCATCATATATTTCATCGGGGCACATAAATGTATTTTCTTATTACTCAAATATACCCTTTCATATAGTTCCCTATGATTGGATTCTTTGGTAGTTGATGCTTGGATGGCTTCTAGTGTTAGTTTGTGAACTCCTGAAGTTATAGTTACAAAGTAGAGCTAGATAGTATCACACATTGAATACACGTAGAGGTCACACTATGATGAGGTTACACGTAGAGCTACACATAGCATGCTACTTCATCATTATATATATATATATATATATATATATATATATATATATATATAT
>LPNX010112955.1:63195-140767 GCA_001517045.1 Pseudotsuga menziesii
GTTTAAGGCATTCTAAACAACCCATGGTTTTATTGCACATGGTTTAGGAGGCTTTGCACATGGTTTTCATGTGCAAGGCATTCTAAACAACCCATGGTTTTATTGTACATGGTTTATGAGGCTTTGCACATGGTAACCATGTGCAAGGCCTCCTAAACAACCCATGATTGTAGGAGGGCCTTGCATATGGTTTTAAAACCATGTATGGGGAAATGATGCAATGTTCGTTCCTAACAAAATAAAAAATATTACATGTGGTCCATAAATAATATTAAATATTAATAATAAAAATATTATATGTGGACCTTAAATAAAAAGATGTGTCTTTTGGTTTGAATCAAATCAATGGATACCTAAGAAGAGGTTTGCACCTGAAGAGATTTGATCCATCTCGGCGCTTGATAGAGCCTAGGATTTGGATCTACGCTGGTAGCTCAACAGCTAAGGCCGAGGCTTATGCTACTACTTGGACTATTGAATGAATGTATGGGAAGGTTCTATCAAAATTGGAAGTTTACCTGACCATACCATTCTTCTATGAGGTGAGGAGGTTTTCTTTTCCGAAATTAGAGGTCTAGTGAGTGCATGAGGATACTTGCCTTCCCTTGAGGTGAGTGCCCTACCCTTTATAATTATGAGTGGCCTCCTAACTTACTATTAACCATTAAGACTTATCCAAGCTTGGATATTTGAAGTGACTTCCCTTAAAGTTGAGTTTGATAAATATTTATACATAATTATTTGATAAAAGTGTAACATATCTCATTATTTAGAGCTTTAATTGTTGTTCTCCTCGTCTCCTATTAGATGAAATCATCCCAAAGCTAAAGGCTGCCAAAGATGCTGGTTCTAAGTTGCTTGTACTGCGTATGTTTGTTGGTGCTTTTCTTCCTTCTGGGACCAGCAGATTTTTAGGGGAATAAATATAGGGCACGACCCACTTTTATAAAAAAAAATCCCCTAAATCTTTTGGCAAACATAGAATGTTACTCTTTTTCCATAACATCTTGTCACACCTGCTTTTCATTTCCCCCCTTGAAATTGGAAGGCTCTTCATCAATGATGGAATATATTAGTGCAACATAATTGGAAAACTTATTAGAGTATTACTCATCTAAAAATAAATATTCGGAGCTCTAACTTGCTCTTGTGCTTCCTACAATGTTTGGGTAAGACACCTAGGCTTCCTAGCAGAACTGGAAGGTAAAGAGGTATTGTTTCCATCTCCAGAACCTTGCGGATATGAATATGAAAAATCTAATGTATGCAAATCCACACTTGGGACAACAAGCTTATTTCCCTCCTCTACCTTTGTTGGAGGCTTAAAAGACTTAGAGGACCCAACATCCTCATCAAACTTGACATATTGACTCACTACTATTTTCCATTGTGATGGTTGGTAGAACTTGTAAGCCTTGGAGGACCCACTGTAGACAATAAGAATACCCTTAAAGTTGGAGGGTTTTAGTTTCGTCCTTTTCTCCTTTGTAACATGAATGTAGATAGGACATCTGAGAATGACAAACATATGTTTTATCTCCCATGAAATATTCCTCTGGAGTCTTGTCCTTCAACGCCCTGTGAGGAAACGCCTTTCCCTTGTTGTCTCAAGCAAGCCAAAAGGTCTTTCAAGATATAAATTTTGGTGTAATATCCTCCTGCTTTAAAGGTAGGTGAGTTCTAACCGCCCGCCCATGGAAGAGGGTCTGTTACAGGCTCATGAATGTCGGGATACTAGAAGCTAGGTGAGTTGTTCCCATATAATAGTTATAACCTAAAAATGAAAATAATTCGGCTATATAATTTTGGGTACTATAAGCTAGGTGAGTTCTCTCTTCTAAAATAGGTATAAGATAAAATATAGAGATTCTAAGATTATTAGGTTATATTAGAGGGTGTGCTCATGGTTTGTTTCCCTTACTTTGGTTGTGTGAACCTTGCTTATAGGGCAAGTTATGCATTATAAAGACTAATATCTTTGTATATGTGCCCTAACGTGATCCTAATCTTTCCCGGAATTCTTGGTAGGATTTTGCTAGCCTAATACGGATCTTACTAGTCTGTGATCCTTATGAACTTTACTTATTAATGAAGTGTGGTCCTAATCTTTCTAAATAGTCTAGGTTTTGCAAGTCTAATAAGGATCTTACTAATAAATTACTAGGGGTGCCACTTTATATTTCCCCGGCTAATATATCCCCTCTATAAGTCATGGGTCTTGATTACATGCTTTCTTGGACTATACCTCTTTGATGCAGAGTGATATGGATAAGCTTTGTTTTTTTGGTCTATCCAAAGGGATCCACATTTTATGCATTCTAAATAATAAGTGAAAATTGTTCCAATGTTTTTTAAAACAGTAAGGGTATTTAATAAATAAATACTATCTATATTGATAGACTCCTTACATAAAGTAACTTTGTTAAACCCACTTTATTGTGTTACCACTCTAATATAAGTCTCTGAGTAGGTAGTCAGTCTTTTATTTGTAACCAGGGTTCAAATTCCTCGCATCTTTAACTTTGGACTTGTCTGACTTTGACATCCATGTGTCCACATTTTATAAGCTATCTTCAGCCACTCCAACAGAGCTAATATTGTTGTACTCAAGTAGACCGTGCTCTTATGGAAATGATTCTATCTAAAATTGGACTCCTTACATAAAGTAACTTTGTTAAACCCACTTTATTGTGTTACCACTCTAATATAAGTCTCTGAGTAGGTGGTCATTCTTTTATTTGTAACCAGGGTTCAAATTCCTCGCATCTTTAACTTTGGACTTGTCTGAATTTGGCATCCATGTTTCCCCATTTTATAAGCTATCTTCAGCCACTCCAACAGAGATAATATTGTTGTACTCAAGTAGACTGTGCTCTTATGGAAACGATTCTATCTAAAATTGGATGGAATCATTTTCATTATGAATCATCCTTAATAACTTGATGCTTGTTTTGTGTTCTTCACCAATTTTGATCTAGCAAGGGCCACTTTTATTGTTATTTCAATATAAAAGTCAATACATGAAAACTTCTGTCTTTATTGTTATTTCAACATAAGAGTCAATACATGAAAACTTCTTTTGTTTGATGGTTCAATGTTGTATCCTTTTCGAGTTCATGATCTTTCTCTTATCGTATATTTGTAATTTTCCTGTCCCTAAAACAATTCTTAGAAATGTCTTAACTCTCTACAGATTTGGTCAAGTCATAAGAGGACCTTGTCCATTATTTCGTTGTTGTTTTATATCTTAATAAAAAAAGGATCAAGAGAGTCAATTTCTTGCAGTAGACCTCATATGTGAGTAGTCAAAATATTGTTATTGGCCATTCATGAAAGTAGACATGGCATAGATATATAAATACATAATACCAAAAGGTGGTTTCTTGTGATTGTGATAAACCTATTTCATAAACTTGTCTCTAAAGTTGTTGTCTTGTAAATTGCAGAAGCATATTTATCAAGTGTAGAGCCTATGATGCAGAAGATCCGAAGTGAGATTCGACATGTGGATGCACAAATATTGGCAGCATTTCACTAACAGGTTTGTATGGTTTTTCAAACATTTAGTACATTTTGTGTGACTTCCTGTTCTTAACTGTTCTTGCTCTCTTTGCACTTCATATGAACCTGCAACATGTATCTAGAACCTTATTTTTGTTTTTCAAGTATGGCTTCATATAGATTTTCTTATATGGAGTCTGTAAAAAAATTCTAACTCATGGTAAACAGATTCTGCACAGTAATGCAATTCCTACAGAAAACCAAAAAAACAAAAGAACTAAGAACATATCAAAATAGATCTCTAATAAATGCTAGAATCTATAAAAACATGATGTAGAAAACAATAAACAGAATTCAATAGACGACTGCCAGAAATTGTCACTACTTTTATTAATTCTGAACATGAAAAAAACTGCTACAAGGAAATACCCCTAAACTGCTAGCTGCTAGAGTCAAGACTCGATGAATGAATCCATACCCCTACCCTCTCTCTTATAGATTTGAAAAGGGAATAATAGGGTTTACAAAAGTAGATTTTCATGTGACTCAAACTCATAAATATAATTTACTTGATCCTAATTCAAACTTAGAAAAATAATTTTCTTTATCCTAAATCAAACTCAGAAATAGAATTTCCTAAAAATAAAACCAAACTAAATTTTAATTTATGCTGATTCCTTTCTATGTTCCACCGATGGCACTAGAACATGCCTCTAAGATTATTTGATGGTGGCACATTCCTCATCTAAGCCTTCTGGCAGGTGCATGCATGCACCCTCTCCTTCTATAACTGAGTGATGTGCCTCCTCCATGAGAACTGTGATGCACCCTGTCTATCTTCTACGGTGATGCTAAATAGGTGCCCTAATCTGCTACTGCGATTGTCAGTGATACACTCACTAAAAATATGGACCAGTGGTGATATTTATTCCCTGTCACTTTGTAAGCCTTCCACTGTCTACATGGAACTAGCAAAGCATCTACTAGAGAAATTAGAAATACAAGAACTATTTCACAGTTCTTAAAAAAGAGGAGAAAATAATAAGTAATTCCAAACCTAAACACATTAAAGAAGTAGTTAAAGGAAAATCAAACATAACTATTCTCATATATAAGGAATTTGGGAGTAGAGCTTCATGGTTTTGATGTCACATACATAGATATGTTTCAACGAAACATATGCCTCACTTCATATGAACCTGCAGCATTTAGCTAAAACATTATTTTTGTTGTTCACAAGGACACCTAGTCCTATATAGATTTTCTTATATGAACTAGTGGAAATATTTGTTCCTTTTAAGCCTTCCATTCTATACATTGAGCTAACATATACAAAAGAAATTAGAAATACAAGAACTGTCCAACACTTCTTAAAAATGGGGAGAAAATAACGAAACAATTTCAAAATTAGACACAATAAATAAATAGTTCAAGACAAATAAAACAACACTGTTCATTATTATATGAACATTGAGAGGATCAAAGCTTCATATTTTGATGTCAGAATGAATTCTACAATAATTTTCTGCAAGAAAGTCATTGATCCCATGCTTTGATAAAAATGGGTTGTTAGTAGTTACTGCTGGACATCGTTTTCCAAGGATTGGAGGAAATACACTGGTGCTAGCAAAATGTTGCATCGGAGTTTGCAAGAAAATGCATACATGCCAAATAGGAAGTCTAGAAAAAATATGCCTGTTAAATATGTGTTACTAACACATCATGCAATATGCAGGGTTAAATTCGAATTTACGACAGGGAAACATCACTCATCGTGAATACATTCAGGTAGCTGTTTATATGTAATATTTTATTGTTTTCCTTTCCATTTATGCACATTTTCCTTTGTTAAGAATGAACCTATAAATTTGACATTGCAACAGGCTAGAAAGGGACGAGATGTCGGACTAAATGAGATTGATTAGTTTGAGGGAAAAGTAGTCCGGTGGAAATGGAGAACAGGATCTCAGTAGAGATATGTATAGACTTGGACAGCTCCTTGACTTTTTCAGAATGTTGTCCTTCTACTTCACTACTGCTGGCTTTTATATTTGTACGGTGGTTACTAATGAGTTATTTTATGTAACACATTACTTTTGCAAGTGTGTATGGTTTTATGAGGAAGGTCTATGAAGAATGAATTCTAATTAGTAAACCAATTGGTAATGGAACATAATAAGTGTTTGTTGTACCACTTTGAAAATTTGATTTGATTTGTAGAAAAGAATATGATAATTGTTGTTGCATTACTTTGGAAAATTGTTTCATAACAAGTTTTGGGTTAATATTAGGCCAGGAATATGCCAAGTTCATGGATTTTCTTGCTCAAATAAATTCATCCATAAGTTTTGTTCTTGGGCATTAATGACCGTGTGTTTTCTTGTA
This sequence comes from Pseudotsuga menziesii, assembly GCA_001517045.1. Lineage (NCBI taxonomy): Eukaryota > Viridiplantae > Streptophyta > Pinopsida > Pinales > Pinaceae > Pseudotsuga > Pseudotsuga menziesii. The sequence continues at coordinate 69,082 of LPNX010112955.1, forward strand.
TGAGAAAGATATTTTCATGGGGTAAAATAATTTCCATAATTTCTGCAAGTAAAGCATTAAGAAATTGATTTCATGGGGAGAAATCGTAGCACATAATGCCTACAATACAAGCCAACAAGAAAGTGATCTCACGGAGGGAGAAACTTTGCCTTTATTGATTAAGAATGTAGCCTCCCATGCAACCAGTCAAAGTGTTTGAAGAAATGCTTCAACCAACCAACACATTATTGCAAAAAAATTTAGGGATAAAGTACAATCATGTGTTTTCCTTGTGAATGCTTTCTTTGTGAATGGTGCATTTCCTTTGCCAGCATAACTTTGGGTGGGAAATGGTTGTGGGGTTAATTCAAGACATTTTTGGGCATGGAATCTCTTGACCTTGGATGTACTTACCTTTCTTCCTATAGATAATTGTGACATAAATCCCTTTATATGGGAAAATCACTCCCCACAAAACTTTATAACATTGATGGTTATGATCTTATGAAAATGTTTTTGGTTGTGAGATGAAATCAATCTTATTCATATCCTTTCATTGCAAGAAATATTTCTTACAGTGGCACTAAAATAGTACAAGCATTCCAATATCTTCCCCTTGTCTTCTTTGAAGTATTTCTTCTACATTGTTTTGTTATATATGTTGAATTTGAAAATAGTTCTCTTAGTATCATTTGATTTTAAGAAATCTTACTTAGAGTGGCACTCAAATAACAAAAGCATACCAATATTTTCTGTGAGTATTCTTATATAATTTTTGTATATGTTGGATTTTGGTTGAAATACACTGTTGGGGACAACTTGGAAGTTTAAAAACTTGATCATTGCATGGAGAGTATCTATAACAATGCAATTAAATTTTTTACTCAAGGGGGAGATTGGATTGTCAAACACACTAATGCTTGGATTGGTTATCATTGAAAATATTTGTTTGTGTAGAATGTAATGAATTAACATTTATAATAATGATTATCAAGTTACTATAGATACATAATGGCTTACCTTGTAATAGCCATTCAAGTATTTCAAATGCATTTATTAAGTGCAAAAATGACTTGAAGGACTAATGCATGGTAAGCCATTATGGATCTATAGTAACTTGATAACCATTACTTTGTATGCTTGAATGATGCAAAATTTGTTTGAATATCATCATTATCAAGCAATAACAACTTCTTAAAGGGTGCTAGCTCAATGGTAGAGCACCTAATTATAGGCAGGAGGTTGGTGGTTCGATTCCTTCGTACCCTATCATAAATTTGTGACTACAAAAATGACTAAATTTGCATATATACGACTATTAGTAGCTACTTTCTTGTATCTTATAGCATGACTAACATTTAGTCGTATTTAGCTTAGTCATTAATATGTTATCATATAGTAGTTTATTTAGTCGTATATTTGGTCATTAATTGCTGCAATCCGTGACTAAATCAATGACTAAATCATTGACTATCAATTACTAATAAGTCAAGCTATTAATGACTAAGTAAAATACGACTAAGTTAGTCAAGCTATAAGATAGTGGAAATTAGTTACTATTAGTCGTCGACTAAAAAATAGTCATTTATAGCCGGATTTTAGTCATTAATTTCTCATTTTGTACTAGTGATAGGTTCTCCCACAAGGGAACTCAATTTCTTAGCACCAATATCGCATGGTAAAAGCATCTACAACTTTGGATTTCACTTTGTTCTCATGTATAAATCCAGGATATGGTATAGGATCATGACTCAATAATGACATAAAGGGGATATGTTCTCCCACTTTTCCCCTTCTAATCCCAAGCTTAGGATAATTAAATCAAATTTATGGGTAATGTAATTTAATAAAGAGGCTTTACAAAGTTTAGGACAAAAGAATAATAGGGATAATGACTTAAGTTTATCAATCACTAGGATCATCTACCCCTTTAATCCACTTCTCACTTTCCCCTCTTGTTCAATCGTATCCATCCATCTCTTATTTTTTATTCTTAGTTATAGTAGTCAATGTTTTTATATTAAACATGAAATGTACATAATTACATTTAATCTTGGCTATTTTAAACCTCTCATATATGGCTTCTCAATTGTTTCATCATTATATACATATTTGCATCTTTACTTGTTGGGGTCAAGATCGAGGTGTTTCATTCCCCTTCCCCTTAATTTATGCACCATACTTAGTGCATATCAACATTGTGTACACATACAAAATTTCATAGAAAATCTCTGTCATGTCCCTATCCATTGATTCAACTAGTGGAGTGGGATATTTATTGATTTCAAGATTCTAAATTTCACCCCATGGCCATATTATGAATCCATGGATAGTGAAATGTGTGTGTAGATGTATAAATGAAAAACACACCAAAAATAAATTTCTATCCACACACACACACATTATGCATATATAAGTATATTTAACACATGGATAAAATAAAATCATCACATTCAAATACAAATAGAATGTTTATCTTTAAACAAAAAAATACAAGCAACTGGTAATGAAAGAGTAATTTTCCTCCCAACAGTAGGCACTCTATCTAGAATATACTCTTTTTACTGAAAGGACACCCCCAAACTAGGCTCTGAGGCCGCTAGGGCAAAGGAAACACCTACAATATTCTCTCTCGCAACCCACAACCCATTATACTCTCAATGCTTAGCCAAATTCTCATTTAGAGCTCCACAAGAATCTCACTCAACCATCACAGCCATGGAACTCCTTCCAACTTCTCCACGTAGCAAGAGGAAGGCATTTCCCTTCATTTATCCACAGTTCCCTCAGGAAATCCAACCCTTAGAGTGCTTACTATTGTTTGTAGTAAGAATCCAATATGTTGTATGATGTTGGAGAACCTCATGTCCCATTAAGTTATGGATTCACAAAAATGAAAAAGTAGAAAAACTTAATGGGTAAGGGTTTCTATGTTTCCTAACATCTATGCTCACCTACAACCATCTCTTTTTCCCTCAAATATGAAACTCTATTTCCAAATTCGAATTTATGGGTAATGCATAATATGATAATTGGTAATGGGAATGGAATGGATGACAAAAGGAAGAAACATGTATATTCTAAAATAATCCACTATCTCAAAATAGGAATAATGAAAAATGGATGGTAGACTCTAAAAGATAAGAGAATGGTGGAAAATACAATTGACATAACTTTTGGACATAGAAGATAGGAGTCTTACAATAGTCATAGAAATATATTCATCCCATGTTTCGATACTTACATGAGAATACTTTCTTCACCAACCTCACACATGTAATATTCAATGATTGGATAAATTAGTAAAAAGGAAGTAATTGGATAATTTAAGGAAAATGGTAGAAATGGGTGAGTTCTAAGGTTGACACTTGACAACAGAATATTTAATATCCTATAGGCCCCCTTTCCTCTTCCCTTCTATTGGAATAATAACCCCTCTAGTTCTCTTTACACAACCATCTCTGACCATTTTATTTTGATTCCCCAACATAATATTTACATAAAATTTGAATTGGCATGATAAGAAAACCACATGTTCCATAAATAAATATTTATATTATACATTCCTAACCATTCACTAGTTGTCCCTTGGCCTTGAGTTTCACACTAGGAATTCATACTAGCATATTTACATAATTCACATGACTTGGTTTAATATATTACAAGTCAAGACCAGGGGTATTACGATTTCAAAAACATTATGGGTATGCCTCCCACATAGCATCCTCAAGCTACAATGTTACTTCTTCACGGTTGTAATGGTTCCACTAGACCTTTACCTGCCCAATGACCTTGTTCCATAGAAACATGACTTTCCTATGTAGGATGTGCACTGGTATGTTAGGATATTTTGACATATAGGAGTTATTTAAGTTCAACTTTGTCTAATTTGTATTTAGGTTAAAGTGTCTTCCTTTATGCACTTTTGTAACTAAATAATCTAACGGTCATGGTTATGTTATAGAAATGAAGTGACATGATGGATAATCTTCTCCTTAATCTTAATGGAACTTGATCTATGTCTTAACACTCAATTGGTTCATGATATCTATTTAAATAGCATGGAGAGCCATTTTTTTATGATTGTCTATTGAGAAAAATGCTTGTAAAATTATTTTCATTTACATTAATATATTTCCTCAGGTGCTCTCATTGGCTAGGGCCATGGATTGTTTCCCTATTTGAAATTTTTAGCCACATAAAAAATTGGTGTATTGATATTTGATCTCTTTGTGTGAGCAATGTCCTTTGTTGTTCCATCTCTATGGATATACCCTATGATTCATACATGGTATCACTGGGATAACTCCTTTAGGTTCCACCTTAATCAAATCCCAATCAATAATGTGGTTAGTATTAGGAACGTCCTTTTTCAATAATGAAACATGCAACACATTATGTACTTTTATGAAAAAAGGAAATGCAAGTTCATATGAAATAATCCCTATCCTATATAATATTTCAAACGACCCACAATATATAATATTTCAAACGACCCACAATATATGAGTTCTAGCATATGACATATCCCAAGCTTTAGGGAACTCTTCCTTAGCTTGAACTTTAGATACACATGTTCACGAACTTTGAACTCTCTTGCTTATCTGGCCTTTTGGAATAACGTTTTTGCATGTCCTCTGTTATTTTCAAGATTTGCATGATCTTAATTATCCATTGTTCTCTTTCTTTGAGAAATCTTGTCTCAATTACCACTCTGTCTACTATATTATCGCAATTAATTGGAGTATTTCATTTTCTTCCATATAAGGCTTGAAATGGATCATCTTTAAAGGTGCATGATATCCATTATTATAATCAATTTCCACCAAATTCAAGTAATCTTCCCAGTTAGATTGTTGATCCATCACATACCTTCTAAGCATATCTTTAATAACATGATTAACTCTCTCACTTTTCCCATGTGTTTGTGGGTGACATGTTGTACGCATATTCAAATTTGTTTCAAATCCTTTAAATAACTATTTACAAAATTTTGATGTAAACTTTGGATCTCATTATAAAACAATTGCCTTGGGTATTCCATGTAATCTTGTAATATCTTTCATATGTTAGTGTCCTTGTGAGTTTGCTTGATTTGAATGAAGTGAGTGGCCTTTGTTAACTTTCCCACCACTACCATGATTGAATCATGTTGTCTTGTTTTCCTAGGAAATTTGGTGATGAATTTGTCACTAGATCAAGTTTCCACTCTAGTATTGACAATGGTTGAAGTAATGTGACTGGATTTCAATGCTCAACCTTTACTTTTTGACATTTTATGCATATTTCTAAAAAATAAACAATTTATTTCTTCTTTCCCAGCCAAAAGTACTTACTTCTTACTATTGTAATAGTCTTTTGATATCTAATATGTCTTTCATATGGTACCTTGTGTATCTCATCCATTATGAGATTCCTTAATTCAACAAAAATACTAATTTAAATTCTAATAATATTCATAATAACTGCATCATTTTCCATCCTCTATCCTTTATATTTATGTTGTATATTTCCCTGTTGTGCTCCTTCTTTTACCGTAAGATAATGTTGATATGAAATAATAGCCTCAAGAATTTTGGCTCTTAAATATTATTTGCACATGCTAATGTGATGAATTTGTGAACCATTGATCTACAGACAAATGAGAGAAATTGTCAAGTAGGATTATGCAATGGAATCTCAAGAACAATGTATACTGAACAAGACAAATTTGAGACAAATATGATAAGAATTGATAAGTTAATTACAACATTAATATTCATTCATTAATATTCATTTAGTTAATTAAAACATTAATCTTCATTCAATAGTAATACAACAGTGTTACAGTAAGGAGAATTCGAATTATGTGGATAAGATTCGAATCTACCAACTCAATCTGAATGGATAGATAACTAGGAGTGTCTAAATCACTGCATGGGATCCACTAGTCTAACTCTTGATGTCTAAATCAGTCCGACATTCAATTAAACTGATGAGGTAGGTGGAAAAAGGCGCCATGTCTTCCCCATGCAACCATGCAAAACTGGTGCTACACTGACAAAGAATGATCTAACTGAATGTAACTAGAGGTTTTCTCAGCATAAATGCCTACCTACCGCAACCAACTCATGGAGGCTGTTAGTGGAACTTAGAGTGGTCTCCTATAATGTAGGGATTGGTCTTAGAGGCACATAAACTCATGCATAAACATGCATTAAGTGAAATTTAACCTCTATATGTGTTCCCCGCACTCTAGTACAGTAATAATGTCCCCCTAATCTAGGAAAGATGATCAAATAGACTATATATGGACAAGGGCGAATTATATAATCTTAACACCCCCACTTAATCCTAACTTGGACAAGTTTGGGCCCTGTCAATTAGGTCAAAAGTCACCCATACAATCTAAGACAAATAAAAACTACTTAATAAACTAAGGAAAATGGGGAAAAACTCATGGGAACCCCCCCTCAAAATATGCAGTGAATAAAAAAAACAAGCTATACTTGAGAGAAAAGTTTCCTCTTTGGGAAATAACTTATAAAAAAATTTCTGCAATATGGTAGCTTGGTTCTTTTGTGCAGCATCAACTTGACACTGTGCATGTGAACCTCTCAATTTTCTTTTGATCTAATGAATGTCCTTTGTGTTTGTTCTTTCTGGAGGAGGAATGGAATGATAAAAAATTTTCTTTAGTGGGCCGAATTGGTTACCATTCGCTATCATCAAGTAGCATCTCCCTAGAAGTTTGTTGCACCACTATGTAGATAGCAAAGTTGTGTGAGAGATTGCAACATGTTCATTCTGATACTGGGGCCTTTGTCTCCTTCTTGTTGGAAGACGGTTTTGGGATAAGTTAGTTGCGTAGCATCGCAGATGTTGCTCAAGGTCAAAGACACTACACAAGTGTATAATGGCGTGCAAGTCGGAGATTTGAATATTTGATGTATTTTGGGTCATATTTTGTAGTTTTGACCACATCTCGTGGATATTGGTCATTATTTTGTAGAATCTATTAATAGTTAGTTAGGAAGTTAGTTAAGTGGACCATGAATGTAAAGGCACAAGCCTATAAGTAGATGTAGAGTTGCAAGTGTTAGAGGAAATTTTAGGGGGGTCATCTTTGAATCTTACATCTTGGTATGATTATGTGCTTTGCGCATGAATGGAGATATGTTGATATGTGAAATGTTTTAGAGAATCTATGATTTTGTGTGGAAGTTAATATGACATGACAAAAGTTGAGTAGAATCATTGTGTTCTTTTATGTTTTCCTATTTTATTGTCTTCCACAACTCAATTATGAATGCAATATGTATATGTGACATGGATCCATAAATGATGCAATGTTTCCCTACTTTAAGTGATGCTATTATGTTGGATATGTTTGTGCATCAATGTGTTTATTGCAGTTTTGATATGACAATGCGATTTGTTGAATGATGACATGGTTATGTTAACATACAAGTTGAATCATTAGATGGGTTGAATAATGATGTGCTAAGTTTAGAAGTAGATGCACATTGTCCTCCTTATTCTGTAGAAACTTGGTTCCATCAGCTCTCCCTCAAACATCTCGGGTGAGACTTCATCCACTCTGCGGATGTTGCTGGACGGGGTAAAACCTGTCTCATTTGGTGCTCAGGGAGATCACGGTGGTTTGAGTGTCGACAAAGTGGGAACCCATATCAACTGGTTTTGTTGACTGAGTTCATGTCAACAAATGGTTCCATTTACAAGACCTGAGTGCAAATGAAGGGAGGAAATGTTGTGGCATCTGACAAGACCGAAAATTCAAGACTGGTTCGACCAGAAGTTACGAGAGTTTGCTGAGAAAGAAAATCAGAACCCTGGACTAACGATGGATAAGTGGCTGTAGAGTACATACACAACGGTCCACACGAGTATTTTTTCTCTGAATTCTTGATCATCTTGTATGATTGGTTGGCGTGATTGACCTATCACAAGACAAATTTCCAAGGAGGTGAGCCAACATCCTAGACCCCAGAATTGATCAAGGAGTTGTAGGAGGTAGAAGACAGAGCATCGCGGGCTGTCGAAGTCTGGCTCAACTATATCTTGGAAGGCTATATCACTGAGTTTGCTATTGATACAACTAAATATTACAGTGAATCAGAAAGGGAATTGTTCAACGGGCCACAAGGTAGGTTTCTTTTGTCTTTTCAATTCTCCATTAAGATGCTTACCTGTTGAAAGGGAATATTGAAGATGCACCTTTCGTAGTAGAACTTTGGTGTGCGGGGGTTGTGGATACCATGAAGATAGGGGGGAGACGAATGGAATGATATGGGGTAGATGGGTGAAAGTTACGATGAGACTGTGAAAGTGGTCTTACGAGGGGAGGAGCAAGGTTTTGACAAGATAAGAGGCAGAGGACAGGGGAAGGTCTTGCTGTGATTGAAATGCAAGACTGTGAAGGAATACCACATGGGACAGAGATACCCTACAGTGACGATGAGGATGGCCAGGCTATGCCCGAGTTAGAGGTAATATCAACCCCAAGCAGCAACTTACACACACCTCCACACATTACATCGCAATCAGGAAGAAATGCAAGTTTAACACCGACTCATCCAACGTGCCAGTAACACTCTAATAATAGCATATCAGCAACTGTAGGAAGAAGGCCCAGAATGGTGAGAGACGAGGAAAAGTTACATTTATTTCATGGAAATGGGACTAAGGATCTAGAGCAGTATTGGTTCCTATGTGAGGAAGTATGGACTATCAGACAGACTGTGGATGATGATGTTAAGAAGGGCCAATTGGCGACCACCCTTTGGGGTCATGCACTATATTGGTACATGAAATTTGTAAAATTTCCTACGGGAACCCTAGCAAAGACATTGGATGAAGTCAGAAAAGGATTAATTAACGAGTTCAAAAAACCAAAATATGAAGCGCAATACGTTATAGAATTGAAAGAAATTAAGCAATATCCAAATGAAATTGTTTGGTATTTTGATCAAAGTTTCAAGACGCTAATGGAAAGAGTCAGTTTTGAGATGAGCGTCATTTAACATAAGGAATGGTTCATTGCAGAGATACTATCTCACATCAGACTACCGCTGATGCAACAAAAGATTGCAACACCAAGCAAGACTCTGGATATTGCGATCAAATTGGAGGCTTCACCCGTTGGAGAGAATGCAGTCTGTATGGACCAGATTTAGACACAACTGGTTAATCTGACACTCCAGTTGCAGGATATCAAGAAAGGAAAAAAACATCATGAAGAACTCTTGTGTACTCGATGTCGTGCATACGGACATACCAAGGATAATTACCTGGATTTCTGAAACTACCTGTTGTAAGGAGTGTCGAACCCATTGAGTTGTGGTAGCGTACCATGGTGCCTCATTTGTCAAGTATATGAGCATCGAAATGAAGAATGTGAATACATATCAGAAGATGGTGATGAAGCTGATGAACTTATACTGCACATTTTGTCGTTATGTTGGGCATGAAGATAAGGATTATCGCACATATGACCTACTCCAAGAAATAACATATGATTCGTATTATGTGAAGGGAGAGGATCATCGAGCGGTGCAGCAGTCACAGCCGCAGGTGGTACAACCACCACCTCAACCTCAGTTTGTACCACAGAAGCAACCATGGATGCAGTTTGTACCACAATACCCGCAACAATAGTTTGTGCCACAACTGCATTATAATCAGATGCAGATGGCTATGTAGCAGCCAGAGTATGTCCAGTCAGCACAATACATTCAGCAGCAATCGAATACCCCACAACAACAATTTAATCAAGTGCAATATCAGAAACAAAGAGGATTCTGTGAAGTATTCCGAGGAGGATGAGGTTGCATACCAGTGAAATGTTATAATTGTGGTGTACTGGGACACTATCAGAGAGATTTCCCACAATTACAAGCGTAGTGTACGTCTACATATTGTACCGTTGTTGATCATATTATTGAGAATTGTCCACAACTGATCGCAAGGTGGCAGGTATGAAATGTTCTGCAATCGTAGAACCAAAACTAGATGCAGAACCATAATCAAGTACAGAAACAGAACCAAATTCCAATCCAGAAATAGAATACAAATCAAAACGTGAATCAACCTGTGAATATTCCATTGAACCAGAATCAGGGACCAACTGTCGCAACAATCTCAGCGGAACCCAAGAAACAGGATGCTAACGTTGCGGTCATCACTCATGGAGGTGTGACACCTGGAGAGGATAGCCCACATCCAAAAACTTGGTTGGCTGGGAAGAAGAAGGTGTAGTTCGACATCGATACTGAGAAAGACACATTTTTTTTAATCACGTGATGTGATTAGAAGGAATCCTAGTAAGTTACATGTTTATGAAATGCCTACTGCTTTGATACAACATTGGTAGCAGGACCATCATGATAGCATGGTACCTTGCAGAACTTCTCCAAGAGTTGTTTGTCATTAGCAAGAGATCCTGATGGTCTTGCCGAGATTGAGAATCTATTGCATTGACTAGCTAATGGGCAGAAGGACTCTGCGGTGAACTCTCTGCATAAGAAAAAGATGGGGTAAGAGATGTGCATGAACATTTATATTGAGGACTGTGAAGTAGATTCATTCATCATGGATCTAGGCTCAGATGTTAATATTCCGATGAAACAAACATGGAAAAATATTGGGAGCCCAACGCTGAGCTGGTCTCCTGTGCAGCTGCGACTGGCTAACCAGGCCAGAGTAACGCCGATCAGGCGAGTTCCACACCTTGCTGTGGAAGTTGAAGGGATGAAGACCTATGCTGATTTTGATGTTATTGAAGTTTTTTATGGCGGAGGCTCCTATCCCATGTTGCTAGGGATTGGATGGGCCAATGACAGTATGGAAGTGATCAATTTTAAGAAGCGCATAATGACCTTTGAGAATCAAGACATCAGAGTCATCGCTCCAATGGATCCAAATGAAGGGCGAAGGTATATTGAGCTAGTGAAAGACGAATTTGTCAGGGGATGGGATCATGCATATAACATTTCAGAGCATTACATCCATCCTACTGTTGATGGGGAACTTGGTTGGTGCAACACTAGCTCTGCATCTTCTGATTTTGATGATGCTTTAGAAAATTGGCAAAACTATATGCATGAGGTGTCACTAAGAAAGTGCAGCTTGATTACGCAGTCATGGTGTCACGTTGTGAATAAGAATATCGAGTTACCAATATATGAAGGAATTCCTGAGTTATTTGAGTTCCTATTAGAATTTGAAGATACGGTGTCAGAACCATAGCGATTGTTGGCATTGGAGGAAGCAATGTAAGTGACCCGGCACGTTGGTGGGCGACCCACAAGAAGCCGATCACTGGATGGTTGTAGTGTCTAAGTTTGATGACAGTTCGCTTTGGAGATGCAGAAGTGTACCACGTTGGAAGGTACGATGGGAATAATATCCGTGGTGTTCATCTGATTGAGTGCTAGACCTTGTGGGCATCTCGACCAAAATGTGAGTGGGTCAATTCATTTGTCCACACATTTGATGTAATGCCACAATCTTGGTATGTATCAGTTGAGTTGCGCAGAGAGATCACTACCTGGGAGGAGTTGACGGTTCGTTTCACTCATAGCTTCAGTTTCACGGATGCCAACCCATATGTTCACAATGTGCTGCAGCTCATCCGCAACATTGTTCTAAAGGTAGTTCCGGTGGGATATCCAGTGGATCCGCATGCGAATTGTCAGATGTAGTCAATGACGGAATGTTATAATGTGACTGGAGGACCTGAGGGTGATGAATATCTATGGAATATCAATATTCCAGAAACAAAAGGGAGTCAGGATGTGGCAACACCTGATGTACCGACAGATCCAATGAATCAACCATTGAATATCAGGAAGGTCAACATTGGGATGGAGGAGAACCCAAAGTTTGTAAATGTTGGGACTACTAGGATGAATAAACGATGGCAAAGATCACAAAATTGTTGCATGAATTCCAATATTTGTTCCCTATGAAGTTTTATGATATGAAGGGGATATTGGGAGATTTAGGAGAGATGAAGATTCTGTTGAATCCAAATGAGAAACCTGTAAGGCAACGATCGTATGGCCTAAATCCGCGATACAAGGAGAGAATCAAAGTTGAGCTCGATAGGATGCTGGATGATTGAATAATTGAGCCAGTTGAGGATTCAGAATGGATCAGTCCTATGCTAGTCCAAGATAAGAAGACGGGTGAGGTTCGGATTTGTCTCGACCTGAGAAAATTGAATGACGCATGTATGCATGATCCATTTCTAACACCATTCACTGATGAGGTGCTAGAAGGAGTAGGAGTTCAAGAAATGTATTCTTTCATGGATGGTTTTTATTTCTATCACTGAATCAGGATCGCAAAAGAGGATCACCACAAAACAACATTCTTTACTAAATGGGGTTGTTTCCAGCACACTATGATGCCATTTGGGTTGAAGAATGCGCCTACGATATTTTCCCGGGTTGTTGTCGCTGCATTCAAATATTTCATTCAAAAGTTCTTGCAAGTTTATATGGATGAATGGAAAATTTATGGATTGATCAGGGATCATCTGGAAAACTTGTGACTGATGCTAGAAAGATGTTGACAACATTAGATTGCGTTGAACTCAAAGAAGTGTATTTTCTGCGCAAATTTTTGGATGTTGTTGGTTCACATCATTTGTAAGCAAGGACTATTGGTTGACCCTGCAAAGATTGTGTTGATTTTGAGCTTGCCGCTACCTACAAATGTGAATAAGCTTAGAGCGATGTTGGGGAACACAGGTTATTATCGCAAGTTCATATGAGGTTATGCTGCGATCATAGCTCCTATGGAAATTTTTTTGAAAAAGGATGTTGTATTTGTATGGAGTCAAGAGTGTCGAGATAGTTTTGATATGCGGAAGGCCAAGATGGATTTCGCACCAATACTAGTATTTATTTATTAGAACAAGGAATTCCATGTTCATGTGGATGCATCATCCATTGTGCTGGGAGTGGTGCTCGTGCAACCAAGAGAAGGAGATCTTGATCACCCGATTCTTTTGCTAGTCGCAAGCTTTTGTCTACAGAGAAAAATTATATGATCACAAAAAGGAAAGGTCTGGCGATGGTATATGCACTACAGAAGTTTAGGAATTACCTGTTGGGCGGTCATTTCAAAATGTTTACGAACCATTCTGCTTTGAAATACCTAGTCAATAAGCCTGTGTTGGGGGGGAAGATATGTCGCTGGCTAATTCTCTTTCAGGAGTTTGATTTTGAGATAATTGTGAAGATGGGTCGCTTGAATGTTGGCCCTGATCATTTATCGTGGATTGGGACGGGTGATGAACCTACAAACATTTAAGATGAGTTACCAGATGCGCAGTTGTTCAGAGTTGACATTGTTGATGATTAATATGAACAAATAATTCAATTTTTGGCGACGGGAACCGCACCAGAAGAATTGACTACGAGTCAAAAGAAGTAGTTGATTGTTAAGGCAACATATTTCCAGTTGATTGTTGGAAAACTATATAAACTAGGACTGGATGACATTTTGCAGTGATGTGTCCTACCACATGAACAAGGGCAGATTTTGGTAGAGGGACATGCGATAGTCGCTGGTGGACACTATGGAGGTCGAGCTACTGCGACAAAGGTGCTTCACATAGGGATTTGGTGGCCCACTCTTCATAATGATGTGACGGATTATGCGCGGACTTGCGATGTCTGTCAATAAATTGGAAAACCTTCAAGGAGGGATGAGATGACGTTGTTACCTCAGGTGACATTGCATCCATTTGATAAATGGGTGGTGTACTTTGTAGGACCAATTAACCCACCTAGGAAGAGAACTGGTGCGCGGTATATCATTACAATGACAAGTTATTTGACAAGATGGGTGGAGGATGCACCTGTTGTGGATTGCACCGCTGCAATAGCAATGAGGTTCCTATTTGACAACATTGTGACTCGGTTCGGGTGCCTAAGGATATTAATGACTGGCCATTGGAGTCACTTCATCAATCGCACAATCAGTGCATTGACAGAGGAGCTTCAAATACAACATAAGAAGAGTACCCCATATCATCTACAACAAATGGGACAGTGGAGGCATTCAACAAGGTGTTGGAGCACGCGCTTACAAAGGTATGTAATGCCAACCGCGATGACTGGGATTTGAAGATTCCAACATTCTTGTGGGAATATCGCACCACTTGCAAATGATTGACAGGATAGACATTGTTCAAATTGATGTATGTGAAAGAGGTAGTCATGCCTATGGAGTACATTGTTCTGAGTTTGTGCATTACAACAACGACGAGTATGGATTATGAAGCAACATTAGAAGAATTCCTAGAGAAGTTGGTAAAGCTCGAGGAAGATCGCTTTGTCACGGGTTTTCACCAGAGCATTGAGAAGGATCAACAGAAGGCTTGGCACGATCAACATATCAAAGGAAAACAATTTCAACAAGGATACTTGGTGCTGGTGTACGACAACAAGTTCATGAAGCATCCAGGTAAGTTATAGATGCATTTGTTAGGTCCATATATCATTGATTACATTACTTCAGGAGGTGCAGTTCCACTGTAGCAGTTAGATGGTGCAATGCTACCAAAGCTAGTGAATGGTATCAGGATGAAGCCCTATAGGACGGGCCCGGAACCACGAGATGCTTGATGCATTACGCAAAGAAAAAAAAAGTAGGAAGGATGGATAGATAGAAGGATGGTGCACCAGAAGGAAGCAAATGTGCAAGTAGGGGAGTCAGTAGTGCAGTTAGTAAGGTCCGTCGCGATAGCCACAGGGTCGCGACATAGTCAAATCAACAATAAAAGTAGTCAGTTGAATTAGTTAACCAGTGGCACTTGTTGAAGCGACGTGTATTGATGGCGGATATGACCGTTGGATTGACATGATTGATGAAATATTCAAGAAATTAATGCATGATTTGGTCATGATGAGGTAAAGCAGATCGTGTTGATTTGGTCATGATAAGTATGGGATCGACTTGATGCTATAAAAAGGGGTTGGATGCGGTTGAAAGACACCATTCATGTGTAGAGTTTGAATTGGTGAGTTTTGTTGCAGAGCAGTATTCCAAAGTTACAGAGCAAAGTCGCATTAGGGTGAGTTTCCAAGTGAAGGGAGGTTGAGCGATTGTTGAGCACTACGAGGCACTAGTGCAGCATGTAGAACTAGGCGCTCGGGATGAATAGAACAGGATTGTTGGGGTTGATTAACATGCCACATTTTTGGTGGCTGAATGAGGTGAATGCCTATCTAAAGCAGCTTTTGGCCTGTTTTCATGGCAGGACGTTGTGGCTGGACACACCAGTCGCAATCACAGTAGGACTGATCTCATACATCATGGGGTTGTTGAAGGATGGGCCAGACCCCTTGTAGTATTTTAGAGGAAAGGATAATGACAAGAAGCTTGTGGCAATGTTAAAGAAGAGATATGGGTTGTAGCACGACGGGCCGGCTTACCGCATCGACAGTATCAATGACTAGAAGGTGCGCATCAGAGCAAGGATTTTGGCCAGCAAAGTGGTGTGGAAAAACCACCCCATCCAATGTAACTTAGGGGTTATTTCATGTGCAAAGAAATGTGCAGAGGGCGTACATATGAACAGGTCGCTATTTTTAATGAACTAGTTAGTGGAGGATGGAATGGCAGTCCAGGTAGGATAACGACCATTTACATACAGTTGGTTGTTGATCTTGATTGGGCTAATGGCTTGGATGGAGCCAGATGACTATCAAGGCATGGAGGTAGAAGCGGTAAAATTTTGTAAGGGTTCACGTTACCAGAATATATGGTGGGTAAGGGAACATGAAAGATTGAAGGATTGTGCTATCCAATTTTGGATCTATTGGGAAGTGCTACAGGCGAAAGCTGTTAAAGTTATCTATTTATCCAAGGAAGCTGGGACGAAGTATCAAAGGATTTATCGGTTTTTTATTGACCCACACTCCATTCACGTGCAAGCACGGTGTGACCCAGATAATAAGTGGCTACCGACACCATATAAATGATTTGATGCAGAGTTGGAGGCGACTGTGAATGATTGGTCAGCAGCATAGAGAGAACCGGTCATCTTGGAAGAAGTATCGACAGGAACCCCAGTCGATGCACCTATTGATCCTGTGCATAAGGATGACCAACAAAGTCACCATGAGTTTGATGCAGAGTTGACACAGACACCCACTGACTCAGAAGCAGAGCATGCATTTGAAGAGTCAAGGACGAAGAAGCACCAAGAACAGGGAGCGACAATTAGCATGGCACTAGGGATGGAGGCACAACTGAATTAGCTCATTAAGGTGATTACAAATGTGATAGATGCAATGGATGAAGAGATGAAGAAAACAACACAAGAGGGATTTGCTGAGGTAAGAACACATCTTGATTCTTTAGTTGATTTGATTTTGAAGAAAGCACCAGAGGGAGTGAATGTGCAAGACTTTGGCTCAATCAACACTAGGATGTGGGTTCAGAATGTCCAAATTCCCTCCACTGCGACTGATACCAGCAATGAGGATTTGAATGCCTCCCTACAGCAATTGCAGGACTTGTCTATTAACATCAATGTGGTTTCCACACAAACGTTGGTACATATGCAAAGAGTTTCCAATCAGGAGTTGGCAGACATAGAACAAAACATCAGCAGTTAGTTTTTGCGATTGCAAGAGAAGGAGGCAGAAGCATGGAGAGAGATCGAAGCGCTGAAGCAGGAACACGAAAGTTGAGGGAAAAGAGCACCATGGAGATTACAAAGCTAAAAAGGGAACAAAATCGACTAGTAGTCGAGAAGGCACAACTCTATGATAGCAGAGTGCAATTGGAAGATCCAGTTTCAGATGCTTGTAAGCATGTGCATGAGAGCACTGAGGAACTAGATGCAGTAGAGAGAGAAAAATGACATGGAGCGGTCATTGCAAATTTGCAGCAAGATAATGAAGATTTGAATGCTCTGGTGAATCCAGACACACCACTTGAACAAATAACAAAGAGGAATAGCACCATAGAAGATGTGGAGACATGAATAGAAGAGATGGAGCAGGAAGCAAAGAAGGTCACTGACGCGACTACGCAATTTTTGGGTAGCATCGTCTAGGATGAGCAATTGGAGCAATTGACCAAGTAGTTGTAGGAGGCAGAGGGGAAGCTGGAGACTAAAGATGGCATTGAGAAAAATGCCACTAATTGTTCATATAACAAGGTCTGCAGAGTAGAAGGAGTTGTAACAACACATTGGGAAAGTAAGGGAAAGACAACAGAGGCGCAGTGAGCAATTAGATGAGTTCCAATATATTGGAGCACAACTTTCTATTAAGGCAGTTGTTTTGCTGCAGGATGCACAGGAGGGAAAAAAGGAGGTTACTGAGAATATGGTGGAGCACCCATTGGTGCACGACTTGACATGAAGTCGGGAGATTGCTAAGAAGGTTAAAGAATAGGTTAAGGAAATTACTCAGCAATATGAAGACTTCAAGCTGAATGCCAGTGAGTACTCCATGTCCAGCTGATGTGGCTTGAGGGTGGACCACAAGATTGTGTTGGGGGCCTATTGGTAGGTGGTTTTGGGATAAGTTTGTTATGCAACATCGTGGATGCTGCGCAAGGTCAAAGACACTGCGCAAGTGGAAAATGGCGTGCAAGTCAGAGATTAGAATATTTGATGTATTTTGGGTCATATTTTGTAGTTTTGACCACACTTTGTGGATATTGGTCATTATTTTGTAGAATCAGTTAAGGGTTAGTTAGGAAGTTAGTTAAGTGGACCATGAATGTAAAGGCGCAAGCCTAAAAGTAGATGTAGAGTTGCAAGTGTTAGAGGAACTTTTAGGGGGATCATATTTGGATCTTACATCTTGGTATGATTGTGTGCTTTGCGCATGAATGGAGATCTGTTGATTTGTGAACTGTTTTAGAGAATCTTTGGTTTTGTGGAGAAGTTAATATGACATGATGGAAGTTAAGAAGAATCATTCTATTCTTTTTTGTTTTCCTGTTTTACTGTCTTCTGCGACTCAATTATGAATGCAATGTGTATCTGCGACATGGATTTGTAAATGATGCGATGTTTCCCTGCTTTAAGTGATGCTATTATGTTGGATCTATTTGTGCATCAATGTGTTTATTGCAGTTCGGATATGAAAATGTGATCTATTGAATGATGATATGGTTATGTTAACATATAAGTTGAATGATTAGATTGGTTGAATAATGTTGCACTAAGTTGATAAGTAGATGCACATTTTCCTCCTTCTTTATGCGGAAAATTGGTTCTGTCGTCTCTCCCTTGAACATCTCGGGTGATACTTCATCTGCTCTGCGGGTGTTGTCGAATGAGGTAAAACCTATTTGGGTTGGTGCTCAGGGAGATCAAGGTGGTTTGAGTGTCGATAAAGTGGGAAACCCTGTCGATTATTTTTTTTGACTAAGTTAGTGTCAACACTTCTGTCTTATAGATTCCCAGCACCATCCCCAGCTTCTTCAATGAGATTTTGGACCCATTTAGGATTAGGCCACTTATTGGGAATGGGAGTTGGATCTGGATCTAGATTCTCATGAGGTACAACCTCAGTATCAATATCATGTTGATATTGTTCCTCTTCTAATGAATCTAAAACATAAGACAAAATATCATCATCAAATGGAAATGGAAGAGTGTTTATACCTCC
The DNA here is from genome assembly GCA_001517045.1 of Pseudotsuga menziesii. NCBI lineage: Eukaryota > Viridiplantae > Streptophyta > Pinopsida > Pinales > Pinaceae > Pseudotsuga > Pseudotsuga menziesii. Next base: position 87,711 of record LPNX010112955.1, read on the forward strand.
TTTTGCTTCGTATTATGACAGATCAAGCAACTTATATTCTTCAGACTGAACACTTCACTCTATGAAGCACTTCCTAGTTGAAATCTCCATCAATTTATATGATTTTGCATCCCCATAATATCCCAGCACTATGCATTCGCTACTCTGGGCTTGAAAGGCCTTTCTCTTCTCCATAGGTATTATGGCCCAAGCTTTTGAACCAAAGAATCTCAAGTCAGAGACATCAGGATTATGCCGATGCAATGCTTCAAAAGGATTTTCCCCAATCACATATTTGTGAGGCACTATATTCTATATGTATGAAACACAGTTTACAACTTCATCCCAAATAGAAGGAGGAATATTCTTGGCTTGGAGAAGACAGGTTTCCATCTCCTTTAATGATCTACTTTTCCTCTCAGCCACACTATTTTGTTGTGGTGTGTATGGAAGTAAGTGTTCCATTTAAATCCCCTCTGATTCAAAATATTGCTGAAAATATATTTTAATGTATTCACCTTCATTATATGATCTAATGGACTTGATATTCTTTCCAAAACTATTTTCAATCAAGGCTTTAAAAAATTTAAAATTTTCAAATACCTCTTATTTCTGTTTCATAAAATATACCGAGCAAAACCTGGAACAATCATCAATAAAAGTAAGGAAATACTAAGAACCATTTTTTGATGGTTTAGGCATAGGTCCTGAAACATCACTATGTTTCAGATCAAGTATAGAGGTATCTCTATTTGCCTTACCAACTTCATACCTCTTCTCTGGATGCTTACCTACCAAGCAACCAAGACATACTCCATCTGAAGCTTGGATGAGAGGAAAGATTTCAATCATTTTGTCATAGTGGATTTGTTGGAGATATTTGAAATTGAGATGCCCAAATATCTCATGCCACATATTTCTAGTGTTATTGGCATGAGTCAATAGAGATGTTGGATGTGAAGCAGGCAGGAAATGGGAGAACTCATATGCCTTTGAGGCATAGTTAGCAAACCCTTTCGCTATGACATTTCCAGTATATTTTTCAGTGATTTCCATTGAGTCAGATTCGAATGTAACTCTCTTGGGAGAGCCTATATGAGTCATCTGATAAACAAACAATAGATTTTCTGCAAGAGAGGGTACATAGAGAACATTCTTGAACTCACCATGCTAGATTTTAATAGAACCTCTCCTAGCAGCTGGGATTTGGGATGCATCTCCCATGTGAATTCCAGGTCCTCCTGATAGAGTGAGAGTGGTGAAGGATTCCTTGGAGGAAACCATGTAGTTAGATGCTCCAGAATATATCAAGTAAGATTTCGACTGAGTGAGGCCTGCTTTCAATGCATTGCATCTCTCATGATCTTCCGTCGGTTGTCCAATATCAAACTTATTTGCTCCTTGTGGGAGGGACATATTGTTATGTTCAAGGAGTTTTGACAGTTGATCAGTTGTCTTCTTCATGCACTGGCTCTCTGGATGAAATCCTCTCACACAGTATGGACACTTAGTCTTCTCAAATTTCTTCTTTTTCTTGGAACCCAAGGCTCCATCAAAAGATATCTGATTCTCCTTTGGCTTCGAATCCGTGGCTTTGGAATCCTTCCCTCTATGGTTCCCTCTTGCTTGCACATTGTTTAAGGCTGTCATCAAGAGTGCTTTATTCTTGGAGGCTTGAATCCCTCCCATTTGAACCAATTTATTTTGCTCTTGTATTAAGGACTCAACAAACGCATCTGAAGAAGGCATATTGTAATTGGGGATGGAGGCTCTTCTAGAATGGAATGTAGAGACAAAGAATAAATACTCATAGCCAAGCTTGCTCAGTATAGAAAACACAAGTTACTCATCTTTCCTCTCCAATCCACATTGTTTACATTGCAGTATTAGTGACTTGTATTTTTTAAAGAATTGCTGAATAGATTCGAAACTGCTGGGTTATAGAGAAATGAGCTCATTATTCAATATGTTCCCTTGAATCTCATCTTGTTTTCCAAACAAATATTCAAGCTTCTCCCAAGCTTCATTTGGAGTCCTTAGTCCCTCAAGGTGGAACAAAAGATACCGAGAGATATGGGTGCACATGAAGCCGGAGGCCTCATCAGGTCGATTCAAAAATTTGATCTTCTCAACATGCTATTGAGGATCAATTTCTCTGCCCATAGTCATCCTATATAGGAAAAGATTGCGCAAGGACACCTCCATATATTCCCTCCAATCAGTGTAGTTGATGGGTGTAAGTATTTTAGGTACAAGAGTTGAGGGATCCATATCTCTGTATGTTGAATAGTCAATTCCTCAAGAAGCTACATAGATACCTACAAAAACACTGCAAAAACCAAATTCAATTCACAATCATGTCATTTTCAGGCCTTTCTGCCTTGATATGTACACTTTCTCAGAGTCCGTCACACCTGGATAAATTTCTCTAAATAGAATTCAGAGGGAGCAAGGCTATCATTCCAGGATTTATGTGGAAACTCAACTGCTTCTGGTGTACAATGGATATTGGACAAGACTTGCTACTAGCTTGAACAAGGCTTTGATACCATGTTGAATTTTTGAACCATTGATCTACAGGAGAATGAGAACACTTGTGAAGTAGGATTATGTAGTTGAATATCAAGAACATTGTACAATGAACAAGACAAATTTGATAAGAATTGACCAATAAATTACAACATTAATATTCATTCACTCAACAGTAATAAAACAATGTTACAATATGGAGAATTCGAATCATGTGAATAAGATTCAAATCTACCAAGTCAATCAGACTAAATAGCTAACTAGGAGTGTCTAAATCACTGCATGTGAGCCACTAGTCTAACTCCTGACGTGTAAATCAGTCCGACAATAAGTTAAACTAGTTAAACCAGTTAAATTGACGAGGTAGGTGGAAAAAGGCACCACTTCCCGATGCATCCATGCAAAAATGGCTCTAGACTTACTGAGAGTGATCTAACTGAATGTAACTGGATGTTGACTTAGCATAACTGCCTACCTACCACAACCAACTGATGGATGTTTCTAGTGGCACTCAAAGCGGTCTTCTATAATGTAGGGATTGGTCTCAGAGGCACATAAACTTATGAATGAACATGAAATACGTGACAGTTAACCTCTATATGTGTTCCCCACACTCTAGTACAATAATAATGTCCCCCTAACCTAGGAAATATTATCAAATAAACTATATATGGACAAGGGAGGATTATATAATTTTAACATAATGGATGTATCATGCATTTCATGCAATATTCTATTGCGTGCATCAATAAACTTGTTCTCATTATCTTTGATAATTTTGATATCAAAATCACACTCACATAGAAATTACATCCATCTAAATAGTCTAGCATTTAAATCATGTTTCTTAAATAAATGTGTCATCCCACTGTGATATGTTCTTATCTCAAATTTTTTTCCCATGAGATAATGTCTCCACATTTTTAATGTGTTCGCAATGCCATAAATATCCAATCATGAGTGACATATTTCTTTTCATTCTCTTTAATATTTTTGGTCTCATAAGAAATCACATGTCCATATTGCATAAGGAATCCACCAATTCCTTCTTGGAAAGCATCTATGCATACCAAAAAATCGCTACTTGGATCAACAATATTAAGAATTGTCGTATTAGTGAGAAATCTCTTCAATTGTTGGAAACTTTCTTCACACTTAGGTGTCCATTCAAATTTGGTTCCTTTCTTCTGCAAGGATGTAAATGGACATGCTACTTTTGAGAATACTTCTATAAATATCTTGTAATATCCAGAAAATCCCATAAAAATACTTACCTCAGATACATTTTTGGGTGTATGCCATCCCCCAGTGGATTGAATTTTCACTGGGTCTACTATCATTCCTTATTTAGATATAATGTGTCCCAAATACTAAATATGCTTCTCATAAAAGGAACATTTACTCAACTTAACATAAAATAGATGTTCTCTTAGCACTTATAGAACCAACATCAAATTCTCTTTATGATCCTTCTTTGATTTGGAATAAACCAGCCTAGATCCAAATCCTAGGCTCTATCAAGCACCGAGAGGGATCAAATCTCTCGAGGTGCAAAACTCCTTGAGTGAAATAACCAAGAAGAGGTTTTCACCTTGGGATATTTGATCCCTCTCGGAGCTTGATAGAGCCTAGGATTTGGATCTAGGTCAGTTCTAGTCATGGGCGGTGACACAAAATTGGAGTTTGATCAACATTGCAAGGAACGGGTTAAGTTGAAAACACAGATAGAATTATGAAGATTATCTCAATGTAAGTAATTAGTATTAAGGATTGAATAAATTGTTAAACTGGAAAATAGAGACAATAATTTTGGAAGGATTAAATAAATGAAAATATGGTTTAGATTTACAATCAGTCTAGGGTTTTCCATTTTACCCCAAACAATCACTCTTCTTTTGTTTTGCTTAGAAAAGGCACATTCTACATTACTGTACATTTTTTCAACATTTCCACTAAAAAGGATTTACAATTAGAAATTTGATCTATTTTGGCAATTGGTAGATTTTTTTTAAGAATATAGATCTATACTAGTAAAACATATTTGTAAATTTTGAACTTGGGATTTCATTGTTGGCTACAATTTCTGAAACTAAGGAAATTTTAATATGCTTTCTAGATTTGAAGTATAACAATTACAATATAATTACACTTCTCATTTGAATTTAAAAAACCCTCATTTGTATTTGGATCTGTATAACATCGTTTTCTCTTACGTTTCTTCATGCAAACGCCGATTCTCGAGTATGATATTCCTATCAACGACTATCTCACGTGAGGAGCAGCTAATTCAACTCTACTCCAACGCTCACATGGTGCTTGTGAGAGTTGTCTAGTTCCTTAGCTAGTTTAAATTATCGTTAGATTCAGTATCTTTGCATTCAGAACAGTGGTCCCCTTGCTCAGCATGTAGAAAATTCATATCCGAGGAAATGTAGTAGTGTTCTTCACCTCCTAGCTAAGTTTCAACATGGTGGCAGATATTGAGATACTTTTCACCATTTTCACTTGATCCAAATATGGTTATAAATTCGGTCATCCAACAATAGAGACTTGTATACAACTACTCTGTAAGTCTAATCCCCACACAAAGATGAAGCTAATTGCCTTCCTCTTCTCGATTATAAAGAATATTACGTAAATGAAAAAATATGGCATATGGGATAATTTTATTTTCTTTATTTTTAATTTAAAATTGGTCAAAAAATTAACAAATCTCCTTGAGTGCAATTTATCATGTGTTCTTTAAGAAGCTTTGCATGGCTGTTTAGGAGGCCTTGTAATGGCGTCAAATCTTCCATTGATATTACATGTGCCGAGGGAATATATCCATGTAATCTTACTATATTTAGTTTCTGTACTTGAATAATACCTGTTAAATACTTCGACACAATTAGAAATATCTGAAGTAGATAACATGATATTCTATTAAAATAATAATCTACTATCATTAGAGGGATCAAATCCACTCAGGAATTAGATGGATTATCCTACCAATCATCCTCAAGATTGAAATGTGTAATTAATTTTTGTCATTAGAGGGATCAAATCCACTCAGGAATTAGGGTGACTCCCCTACCAATCATTCTCAAGATTGAAATGTGTAGTTATTTTTTTCAATGTATGTGTAGGAATTAGAGGGATCAAATCCACTCAAGAATTAGAGGGATTTGCCTAACAATGATTCTCAAGAGTGAAATGTGCAATTAATTTTTTCAATGTCTATGTATGAATTAGAGGGATTCACCTACCGCTGCAATGTATGCTTTTCATTTTCATGGTAGGATGCTTATCTTGCGTATCATCTCCTTAATGAAAAAGAATCATTAATTTGAACTCATTCATTCAACATACCATAATAATATTTACCTAAATAAATTTATTAATGGTGATTTTATAATGCCTTAAAATGTTTACTTATTAATATGTAAGGATTTAAGTGAGAAACAAATAATGCAAGTGATTTTATTAATAAGTTAAAACATCTGTTATTAATTTGTGATTTTGCATGAAAACAAATTTATGGAAAGATTAGAAATAATTTTATCAATGCTTTACCATTTTACCCAAATCCTAGGCTCTATCATGTTTTGCTATGCTACCAGTCTCGCCTACTTAGTAGCATGTTGCTGCTCTCACCTCTACTCCCTTATAGCTGCTCTCATTCCTCACCCAAGCTCCTGTGCTGGTTCCTTCGCTATATATCCTCCATCCATGAACCCTTCTCCCTTCATCCACACTGTTCCCAGCCTCGTTTCTACCCTTTCAATGGAATCCACCTCCTATACTCCTCTTCTCTACTCACGGGTTGATGCTTCCCTTCATGCAATGCTTCTCCTCACAGTGGATTGAATTTTCACTGGGTCTACTATCATTCCTTCTTTAGATATAATGTGTCCCAAATACTAAATATGCTTCTCATAAAAGGAACATTTAATCAACTTAACATAAAATAGATGTTCTCTTAGCACTTATAGAACCAACATCAAATTCTCTTTATGATCCTCCTTTAATTTGGAATAAACCAGCCTAGATCCAAATCCTAGGCTCTATCAAGCACCGAGAGGGATCAAATCTCTCGAGGTGCAAAACTCCTTGAGTGAAATACCCGAGAAGAGGTTTTCACCTTGGGATATTTGATCCCTCTCGGAGCTTGATAGAGCCTAGGATTTGGATCTAGGTCAGTTCTAGTCATGGGCGGTGACACAAAATTGGAGTTTGATCAACATTGCAAGGAACGGGTTAAGTTGAAAACACAGATAGAATTATGAATATTATCTCAATGTAAGTAATTAGTATTAAGGATTGAATAAATTGTTAAACTGGAAAATAGAGACAATAATTTTGGAAGGATTAAATAAATGAAAATATGGTTTAGATTTACAATCAGTCTAGGGTTTTCCATTTTACCCCAAACAATCACTCTTCTTTTGTTTTCCTTAGAAAAGGCACATTCTACATTACTGTACATTTTTTCAACATTTCCACTAAAAAGGATTTACAATTAGAAATTTGATCTATTTTGGCAATTGGTAGAATTTTTTTAAGAATATAGATCTATACTAGTAAAACATATTTGTAAATTTTGAACTTGGGATTTCATTGCTGGCTACAATTTCTGAAACTAAGGAAATTTTAATATTCTTTCTAGCTTTGAAGTATAACAATTACAATATAATTACGCTTCTCATTTGAATTTTAAAAACCCTCATTTGTATTTGGATATGTATAACATTGTTTTCGCTTGCGTTTCTTCATGCAAATGTCGATTCTCGAGTATGATATTCCTATCAACGACTATCTCACGTGAGGAGAAACTAATTCAACTCTACTCCAACGCTCACATGGTGCTTGTGAGAGTTGTCTAGTTCTTTAGCTAGTTTAAATTATCGTTAGATTCAGTATCTTTGCATTCAGAACAGTGGTCCCCTTGCTCAGCATGTAGAAAATTCATATCCAAGGAAATGTAGTAGAGTTCTTCACCTCCTAGCTAAGTTTCAACATGGTGGCAGATATTGAGATACTTTTCACCATTTTCACTTGATCCAAATATGGTTAGAAATTCGGTCATCCAACAACAGAGACTTGTATACAACTACTCTGTAAGTCTAATCCCCACACAAATATGAAGCTAATCGCCTTCCTCTTCTCGATTATAAAGAATATTACGTAAATGAAAAAATATGGCATATGGGACAATTTTATTTTCTTTATTTTTAATTTAAAATTGGTAAAAAAAATTAACAAATCTCCTTGAGTGCAATTTATCATGTGTTCTTTAAGAAGCTTTGCATGGTTGTTTAGGAGGCCTTGCAATGGCGTCAAATTTTCCATTGATATTACATGTGCCGAGGGAATATATCCATGTAATCTTACTATATTTAGTTTTTGTACTTGAATAATACCTGTTAAATACTTCGACACAATTAGAAATCTCTGAAGTAGATAACATGATATTCCATTATAATAAGCTACTATCATTAGAGGGATCAAATCCACTCAGGAATTAGATGGATTATCCTACCAATCATCCTCAAGATTGAAATGTGTAATTAATTTTTGTCATTAGAGGGATCAAATCCACTCAGGAATTAGGGTGACTCCCCTACCAATCATTCTCAAGATTGAAATGTGTAGTTATTTTTTTCAATGTCTGTGTAGGAATTAGAGGGATCAAATCCACTCAAGAATTAGAGGGATTCTCCTACCAATGATTCTAAAGAGTGAAATGTGCAATTAATTTTTTCAATGTCTGTGTAGGAATTAGAGGGATTCACCTACCACTGCAATGTCTGCTTTTCATTTTCATGGTAGGATGCTTATCTTGCGTATCATCTCCTTAATGAAAAAGAATCATTAATTTGAACTCATTCATTCAACATACCATAATAATATTTACCTAAATAAAATTATTAATGGTGATTTTATAATGCCTTAAAATGTTTACTTATTAATATGTAAAGATTTAAGTGAGAAACAAATAATGCAAGTGATTTTATTAATAAGTTAAAACATCTGTTATTAATTTGTGATTTTGCATGAAAAATTTTTTATGGAAAGATTAGAAATAATTTTATCAATGCTTTACCATTTTACCCAAATCCTAGGCTCTATCATGTTTTGTTATGCTTCCAGTCTCGCCTACTTAGCAGCATGTTGCTGCTCTCACCTCTACTCCCTTACAGCTGCTCTCGTTCCTCACCCAAGCTCCTGTGCTGGTTCCTTTGCTGTATATCCTCCATCCATGAACCCTTCTCCCTTCATCCACACTGTACCCAGCCTCGTGTCTGCCCTTTCAATGGAATCCACCTCCTATACTCCTCTTCTCTACTCGCGGGTTGATGCTTCCCTTCACGCAGTGCTTCTCCTCACAAGCTGTGGGCGGTGTCCACCCGTATCTCCTCCCTTCGTTGCTCTCATCGCAGGTGATACCTCGATGTCGACCAGACCACAACGAATTGCAGAAGTGCATCAATATCCAAGTCATTATCTGCTAGGTTAGAATTAATGTTTTGGGTGGTTAAACCATATTTCAGGCATAATGTTGGAAACTTTTCCCATATGGTTGTCTTGTAGGTGTTGTGCTCTATGATTGAAAATAGACGTTCTATTGCTTGAGCACGGGTACCTAACCCACAGAGAGCACATGCCTTTCCCATATGGGCTTCCAGTGGGACTATATTGTTGCTGAGAGATTCCATGAATTCTCAGGCTGCTTCCGTATAATTCTTCATCCTTAACATATCGTTTCCTCTCTTCAATATCAGTCGCTTCTTCACTTCTTTTATCTGTTGCAACTTCGGCTTCACAGTGTTTGAATATCGCAACGTTCTTCTGATAGGCGATCTACATTCAAGACTGCGTAGAAAATAAATTCATAAGGGTCATATATTAATAAAAATTGATAGAAATTCCATAACAATAATAACTAATGATGGAACTTACCACTACTTTAGATTTACTGCAGTATTACCTTCATTGTCCATGTCCATATAAGTATCCAACGGACTTACTTCAAATACATGTCCACGTTCTATGAAAGCCACAAACCTGGCAGACTGATCAAGCTCTTCTAGAGTAATCTACATAATTCCATTCGATTTCTTTGCATGGAAAATACTGCAAACCCTAGGACAGGGCTCCCTGCATAGACCTAGACAAGGATGCCCAAAATTTAGAGTCTGTTTGCACGACTGGTCGCAACGAGGCCTAGTGCAGGTTTGATGGAAGAGGAGATCACAAGCATGATGCTTGACGCACTTCCATTCACATTTCTCTATGCAAGGCATGCATAAGCAATTAACTGTATATTTTTTCAATATTTCCACTATAAAAGATTTACACTTAGAAATTTGACCTATTTGCATATTAATTATTATTAATGGCCGACAAAATATATTTATTACTTTTTACTTTTTATAAGTAAAAAGTAACGTTACAACATCTACATCATAACATGCAAGTAAAAAGTAACTATAGATGATATTTACAATAGGAACGTTACAACAGGAATGTTATTACAACATCTCCACCATAATTGACAATATTATTTATAACCGACATTTACAAGAGGAATGTTACATAACACTACATAATGTTACAAGATCTCCCCCATACTGGTTTGTAGAGCATCTCTCGACGCAATAAGAATTTCATCCAAGAATACAATCACAAAATTATCCAAATAGTTTAGGAATATACCATTCATAAAAACGTATAAAGGTAGTTGGTGCATTTGTTAACCCAAATGATACCACTACAAACTCATAATGACCATATGTAGTTCTGAAGGTTGTGTTGTTGATGTCTTCCTCTTTTATCCTTACATAATGGTAACCTAATCTCACATCTATTTTGATAAAAACCTTGCTCCTCTTGGATGATCAAATAAACCATCAATTCTAGAAAGAGGATATTTACTCCTCACAATGACATTATTCAAATTCCTGAAAAACAATGCATAAAATAAAAGTACCATCATTTTTCTTCACAAAAAGTATTGGTGCTCCACATGAAGACTTTTTGGAGTATGTGCCCCTTATTGAATAATTATTCATGTTGCATCTATAACCCTTTCAGTTCAAGTGTACTAATTCTATTTGGCACCTTAGAAACTGGGGTACCTCCAAGCATCAAATCAATAAAGAATTCAATATCTATTTTTGGTGGTAACCTTGGTATTTCTTCAAACAAATATGCAAATTGTTGTAATACTGGAAATTTCTCTAATTTTCGATCTTTACATTTTTTTGTCTCACCCACATGAGTTGCATATAATTGGAACCCCTTCCTAAAGAATCTCTTACACTACAAAGATGAAATTATCCTATGGTAATAGCACTTAAAATTACTAGTAAAGAAAAGTGTGATATATGACTAAAAAAAACTACCAAAAAATGCATATAAATGAGTAACTTTAGTCACATGACTATTAGTAGTTAATTTTCAGTCATTTATCACATGACTAAAAAAATGTGGTCATTTATCGGTTGCTCTGATTGGTCAGTTGGTCATATATTTAGTCATTAATTGTTGTTAACTGGTCATTTATTTAGTCATTAATTGTTGTTAACTGGTCATTTATTTAATCATTGATCGATTTTAATTGGTTATTTAGTTAGTTAGTAAGTGAAACTAACTAATCGATTATTTAGTCATTTATTGCTATTAACTAGTCATTTATTTAGTCATTGATTGTTATTAAATGGTCATTTAATTAGTCATTGATTTATGTAGATAGGGCAGGTTGAAATCGAGCCACCAACCTCCCACCTGTTAGGAAGGTGCTCTTCCATATATCTAGCACCCTTAAATAGAAGAATCAAAGTTATAACCATAAACCTAAACAACAAAAAGTTTTGTTAATGATCTGCACAGTATCTACTGCCCAGATATTTACAAAAACATAATTACTAATTAAGGAAAACAAATTATGGCATTCTTCATACTTTGATATATAGTTTTTGTCATCCTTTATTTGAGAATTGTGATGGTAAGAACGAATATGAGAAACTAGTTTCATGGAATCTTTTGTAGCAATCATAGCAAGAACCTGAATTCCACGAACAAAATAGAGATACAAACAATTGAGAAATGGATTAGGATTGTGAACCAAAAATGTTTACAACCTAGAAAATATTCAACAGCGTCAAGATTTGCACCCTCGCCTTTGGTATGATATTTAAAAGATATTTCGTAAACTTTTCAATATAAAGTTGTTCCTTGGAACCTAGATTGGTTGTGTCATGTTCCCATCCAAATAAGAATACTTGCAAATAATGTTTCACCAACCTACTAGTTCCCCAGGTTGAGGTAGAGACATAAATTTTGTAATAAGGGAGCTCTTACCCAAAAAGAACTTAGTTTACCATCTTCACATTAAAATGGGTCACATAAATAATAAATGTTAAGAAAATAAGGTGGCATTGGTTCATGGAGACAATCGAAATTTTGTGGATTCTTTTGGTGACTAAATTCCCTCACACACTTGGTATGACCTTCATCCAAATTAAAACCCATGAGGAATGCAACATTATTAGAAGGTGATGTGGTGTCACATGTCCTATCATTAGCCAAGGAATTTGAATTAGGAGAGGAGAGTAACTCCCATAGAAGAGGAAGAGACTAATAAGACAATGTGTTCCACTTGGAAGAAGATTCCATGCACTCTATGCAAATAATGATGGAAGATTCTATGAAAAATATGACAAATTCATATTTGATTGCAAAGATATGAAAAATATGACATGGCAGAGATAAAAATAGCCACCAAGAGGGCACATTTGGGAGTTAGAGGCAACCATTTGAATTGGGGAAATAATCAGAGCATGAAGAAGAAGACAAGTCACTAGTACAAAATGAGAGATAAGTGGCCAAAAAAATGACCAAAAACCTCATATAAATGGCCACTTTCGATTTGGCAATCATTGGTGGCTAATATTCAGTCTCTTATCAAGCAACCAAAAATTTGGTCATATTTAGTTTGGTCATTTATAGCTTGTCTTGTGGTCATTAATTTGGTCGTATATTTGGTCATTAATTTGGTCATATAATTGGTTATTAATTTTCACAATTAATGTCTAATTATATGACCAAATTAATGACCACAAGACAAGCTATAAATGATAAAACTTAATATGACCATTTTTTGGTCACGTGATAAGATACCAAAAATTAGCCACCAAAAATGCCATTTGGTCGTTCATATGCAAATTTTGGTTGTTTTTTTTGTCGCTTATTTTTCATTTTTTGGTCACATATATCTCACTGTTTTGTCACTAATTTAGTCATTTTTTGTCATTTTATATGTGAATTTTTGTCACTTATCTCTCATTTTTTTATCACTAATTTTAGTCACTTTTAACCAATATTGCAATATCATTAGGGCATGAAGGAATCAAACCACCAACCTTCTACTTGTAAGGTAGGAACTCTTTTTTTGAGCTAGCACCCTTTAAGAATCTGGGAACCTAACTTACATAATCCTCTATAATGGTGAAAAACATCAATATATTCCTTTGAGTATACAATGTCTAGCAAAAGATGATAGATTGTATAATTTTATAAGATATGATCCAGAAAGTTATGAAAACCATGCACATAGATATAAAAATGCTATAAGATTTTGAAATCCAATAGGAAAAAACAAATCCTGGAGATCCACCCATTCTAAAAACTTGTTTGAACCCTTGTAAAAGTACCTAAAGGTTATAACTCATATGAACACAACAAAATCACATCAATCACAACACAACACCCAAGGTCAAAAAAATAGCAAGCCAACAATGTGTATTGCGACACCCTTACAAAGCATAAAAGGAATGCCATCAACCACAGACAGAGAGAAAAACATTGCTAGAGTTATCACAAAACATTGCTAAGTCATCACAAATGCCCATAGAGAACCATGGACTAGGAATGTAATCTCTATTCCTCCTAAAAATGAGCTTGATGAAAAATGAATGCAAGACTGCAAGTAGATTGGAAATAGAGAACTCTAAAGAGGATGCATGTGCATTCAATGTAAACATTCCTTCAATAGTGAAAAATTAAACACTTGGTAACAACCTCCCTCCTCGTAATTTTCTTTTTGTTTTTTTCCAAACCAAAATTAACTAGACTTATTTATTCCTATATTAACCAATGAAAAATAAACTAGAAAATAAAGCACATGTATATAAAACATTTGACCTTCAACTCTAGAAATATTTTTTTATAAATGCTTAAATAATCTCCTTCCATCCGAAGGAAAGAACATTCATATATCATCTCATAGGGAAATTAATAAAATAAAGTATATAACTATATCAAGATATTATGATACCATGATATAACATCCAATGCCAGGTGTACACACTTGGACAAAAGCACCACCAACAAGACTTAAATCTAACTATGAAGAGGGAAATATTACAGTGACTCAAGAGACCTGTGAGAGATAAGAAGAGGAGGGGACCCATGGAACATGTGTCACATCTTTTTTGTAAATGGTTCTCTCTCTCTCTCTCAAAATTATTTCAAGCACGAAAAACCCATCATCTACATGGAAAAAGTCCTGTAAGAAAGTCCCATGATATGGGTGACAAATGTCATGTTAAAAAATTGTATGACCTACAAGTTACAACACAAAACACAATATAATGGATGGATCTTATTGCTTAATCTACAACACATAAATCACACGAAAAAAATACCCAACACCCAAGACACAAATGTGTCCATCACCACACAAGGAAGGCCCATCATCTACAACAAAAAAGGAAAGTCACGTCTCTTTTACTTACAATTCTTATTACATATTTGATAAACTTATAATCCCCATCACCTAGAACAAAAATGTTTCCATCACTATGCAAGGGAGTACAATCATTTTCATTACAAAAGGAAAGAAAAGAGATAAGTCTCTTTCACTTGCAACTCTTAATACATTTTCAATTAACTTATAGGGTAGTTATATGCTTGACCATGAGTATTCAAGGGCCTAAATATATTTCTGCAATAAAAAATACAATTTGAACAATAGCATAGATTTCATCACTAGACTCAAGAAAAATTAAGAAAAAAAATTAAAAATGTAAAATATTTAAGTAACTCAACTTATAATCCAAATCTCTTGAAACACAAATGTTTCCATCACCATGTAAGGGAGTCCCATCATCTGCAACAAAAACAGAAAGAGAAGTCAAAAATAGGGTGTCCTTAAAAATTGGGCAACTTGGGAAAGTAAGATGAATTGATAGGAAACAATAGCTCAAAAGATAAGATGGATAAAAAACATACGGCCTAAAAAAAATACGACATGCTATTAATAGATGGATGGAATTACAAGAAACTTCTCCTTAATTAGACTACGAATTCCCCTAAAGAACTATCTAGGAGAGTGGCATTGATTTTGTTTTAATTCTCTAATAGGATCAAGTTGGAAATAAAACTAAATGAGACACCTAAACCAAAAAACCAACCATAACAACAAACCCTAAACTAATTGAATTGCAAGAACACACTAATGTCAAGTGATAACATTTTACACATTAAGGAAATTTACAAATTGATCGATGCAACATTAGCATTAGTAGTTACAAATAACATCTTTAACTTAATACAAATGGCTCACTCTCTCCTCTTGGTGATCTTTTACATTGGGCTAGAGCTCATAGGACATTAGCCAAAGGGAAAATTAATGTGTGTCTTGGTTAGAAAACAAATAAGTGAATTCCACAGACCAATGAGTTGTGCTACTTTTTGTTGTTCCAATGAAAATCTAAATAGTTGTTTTTTTCAACGAACTCCTATATATTGCATGGTTCATTGATTCCATATATATATTTGCAAATAAAAGCAGCAAGTATTTAAAATATTTATTATTTATATATCATATATGGTTGCATCCCATTCCTTAATGAATATTATATACTCCCATTTACATATATAAAAATTGGGAGTGGTACAAGCAAGAAATCAAACTCACCAAAACAATATGAAAGTAGACAAAGGATCCCAAACAACGAAGAAAGAAACATGTTAGAACTTAAATGGATTTGACTTTAATTATCTATTAATCATTGAAATGAAACCCATAGAAACTCACATAGTATCCAAGGCATATGCATATTCACAATAGAACAAACAAACAAACTATCTAATAACTCCCAAGAATTTTACCTTACCAGAGGTCAATCATCATCATCCACATGAACCTTATCTGTTTTCGAAAGAGTACTCGACAATGCCCCTCTCATAATAAAGCAATTTGGATTTAAACTCATCTTTAACAAGTTTTCCCCAAATTGATTCTCCTCTTCTTCTAGTGCCAATTGGATCACCACCCTAGAGCATAAAATCTCTGCCAATACAGTACATGAATCAAGAAATATGAAGAGAGAAATATGAATTTATATTTTCCAATTATTTAGTGAGTTGAAGTGTATAAATTGCAACTACCCAAACACAAAAAGGTTGGGAGAGGGGTTAGTTGTTCGATGTGATCCTCACCTATAAGCTATTAATACATTCTTAAAACAATCTAATGTACCGTTTGAATCATTTTTTGTGGCCAAATAACAAGTTATAAGATTGTCATTATGATAAAGTTGAAGATTATATACGTTGGTACAAACATTTACCTTATTAATATTTTTAGTTTCTAATAATGAAAATGTTTATGCCACTTTCTTGCATGAAATTCCCCAAGTGTTTCTCCCAAAATATTTTATTTTATTGTCAATCTTGGATAGACTTTCCCATTGCCACAAACCTTCAATCCATTGAGTTTGGCTATTTATTTTCAATTATTTTCTTTTTAAGTCTACTTTAAACCAACATCTCTCCTAATAACTAAGACTCCTATTTTGTCAAGTCTTCATTTAGTGTACAAAAGACATTAATTCTATGATCAAGTCAAAAAGTATAAAATGTTTTTTTTATTAATTTAAAAAATTTTAAATCTTAAATTATGCATTAAAAAGGTTAAAAGAAGATTACTTTTATTTGTCTAAAACTCATATACTTTTGTAAACTATATGTCATGGTCAATAGCCATATATTTTTGTAATATAAGTCGAAAATTTTTTTAAATTAAAAAATTTGAGAAATAAATAACTTTTAAATATAAGTTTAAAACTCATATAATTTTGTAAAGTATATATTATGATCAAGAGTCATGTACTCTTGTAATATAAGTCTAAACTTTTGTAATGTGAGTCTAAACTATCAAAACGTACAAAAGTTTGACTAATAAATAAGTTTAGAAATATGAGTCTAAAATATCTAAAGGTACAAAAGTTTGACGAATAAATAACCATTTAATATAAGTCTAAAACTCACATACCTCTTGTAAACTATATGTCATGGAGTTTGATCAATATATAACTTTTTTAATATAAGTCTAAAATCCATATACCTTTGTAACTTATATGTTACGGTAAAGAGACATATACTTTTGTAATATAAGTCTAAAAAATTTTAAGTTCAAAAGTTCTACAAATTTAAAAAAAATATTCATACCTAGTCTCCAATTCCAAGTTATCATGAAGCCCTATCACTGAATTATCATCCAGCCACATTCCCGATCAAATTTTACTAATACACCTAGCCATGTAAACTATATGTCATGGTAAAGAGTCGTATACTTATAATATAATTCTAAAATTTCGAAAGGTTCAATTGTTTAACAATAAAAAAAAATATTTATACCCAATGTCCAATTCCAAGTCATCATCGAGTCATACCACTAAGTTATCATCCAGCCATATTCCCGACCAAATTACTCATACAACGAGCCATGTAAACTATATGTCATGTTCAAGAGTCATATACTTGTAATATAAGTCTGAATTTTCTAAAAATAAAAATAAAATGACAAATAAGTCATATGCATGTAATATAAGTCTAAAATTTCTAAACGTTCAAAAGTTTAGAAACCACAGTGTGCAGCCACAACAGTTGGGGTTGGAGACGGTGTCTTCATCTAGCGAGGGTTTAGCAGTGAGATATCTTCCCTAGTCTCTTATTGGGATAGATCATCCAGGTTTATCCATTGCATCCATCATACACTACAGTATTCAGAGATCCAGCACATTCCGAAGGGTTATTAGTAGATCCACGTTTTGCAGCCGGAAGTAGCAGGGAAAACATAGAAGGATTCGTTGGGACCACAAAACCCAGTCTTTCCTCCACATGTCAGCTTCCTCTTTCTCAATAGACCTATCCTATGGTATGCAGTGATTATCAGCCATTGGTCTGCTCACACAGAGCAACTATCAGCCAAACATATCAATTGGGGATGTGAGTAGCAAAACTGCTAATCAATTCGCTAGGGGACTTAGAGGCAGCCGAACCTATGCATGTGCCAGGCCATCTCTCCGGCATCAGCAGACGGACAAGCTCAGAAATATTCAGTGCAAACGAACCTCTCCTCCTACAAAAACATCACCTTCAGTCTGGAGGGTTTTTATGGTATTGCAGAGCAGTAACACCAGAGGAAAAGAGCATTATTAGACCACCCATCCAGATCCTTATGCATGCAACTATATATGGAGTCATTATCAGCCATAATATCAGTGGTAAGTGTTAATTTCTCTCTGCAAAAACCCTAACCCTAATTCAACTATACTTTAGGGCATTTTTGCATGGCGAGTTTGCATGCATAATTATTTTGCAAATTTGTATGAGATTGAGTGTGCAAGCCAACACTATCATAGAACATTAGAGAATATCAGTATTTAGGATAGTACAGTGGTATCAGAGCATGATCCTTGCCAGCTGTGGGCACAGAGAAATTGAATAAAAGTGCATGTTGATGCATGCTTGTACATGCAAATGCATGTCAGTGATGTTGGTGAAGTGTATGTCAGAAAAACGTTTTTTCTTTGCCACCTTGTGAGAACATGAAGACAATGAGAAGAATCTTGACTAGAAATTTGAAGAGGTTAGCAGTACTTCAACACTTGCCTCGATATCAGGAGTATCTAGCCTTGGGTGATGATGTATGTGCAATATTGTCCTTTCAAGATTATTATACCATCAAGTTCGAGATCCAGCCCAAGGATTTGGATGAGGATCTCCTTAAAGACATAGTTGGGGGAGGGAAGAAAGATGAGCATGAAGTACAAGTTGTTGGTGAGCTTCATTTGGAGTTAATAGTACATGATGAGGATGTGCATGATGAGATAGAATTAGAGCCATCCTGTGAGTCTAGCGACACAAGCACATTCACTAGTCAGATTGTGGACAAGCCGTGTGATGAGTTGGAGTTGGTACACTCTTCATCACCTACAGCAGGAATCCAGATAGTTATGAAAGGAGAAATACATGAGGTACAAGGAAATGAGCACATCAGTCGAGACAGTGAGCAGTCACACATGGAGGTTAGGGAGAGTTTATACATGCATGAGACAGAGCTTCTAGATGATAGTCACTCAAAGAAGATTGAATGGGTTAAATAAAGAATTCTAGCGATAAAAGAGAGGACCAAGATACTCCGAGACACCATAGTACAATGAGATGTTGAGCTTACGTTCTTCGAGTTGTATGTACTGAGTCAGCGGTCAAGATTTCTGGTATTGAAGAGCAGTTCGATTACTTGATGGGGCAGCAAAAGAAACACACTATTGCATTTCAAAGCAGTCCTCTTCAAGAGTACATAGACAAGGCTTGTAGTAGCTTGAGTTCACATTTTCATAATGGCAGATGGTTTTTACAGGTTGGCTAGGATCGAGAAATTGGGTAGCATTATATGAGCATTCTAATTGAAATCAAAAGGGCAGAATTTCAGCTTGGTAGGATTATTCCTTGTGATGGTGCTTATGGACAAGGTGCTTTTTGGGGGTCTGGTGAGATTAAGGTGTGGTGTGTGGTGTCCTATTGAGTGGGCGATTCTTGTGAAGTCATTCCTAGCCAGGGGTATATTCCCACAACAACCTTGGGATATTTGGGATGAAAGATGCACAAGTTTGCATTGGGATCTAGGTGGGAGACCTCATGAGGGATGGATACAATGTTTACGGATGGGGTTACTTGGGAGTCTACAGGATGCTCCTTGTGTCGATACTACGCAGGGTAGCGGTGGATGAATTTTGACCTCTGCAATTCTCAGATTGATTTGGGACCTTGGGATTACAGTGAATGGTAGCTTAGTGATTGCTAGAGGATGCTTTCAAAAGGTCTATTGTGATGGTACCTCATTTACACCGTGGTTAGTTACTCTACTTCTAGGAGGCTTGCATGGGATATCTTCTGATGGTACCGTGCAGTGCAGTGATTTGAGCAGAGGATGCTACAGATCTCCTAGGATAATTTGGGACCCTGGGATCATGCCTGGATTCAGTTTGATTGATTGTGGAGTTGCATTGCCATTGCTTGAGGACAAGCAATCTTTGGCCAGGGAGGACTGTAATGTTCCATTTTTTATAAATAGGGAATGTACTAAGGACCTTTAATACCGGGATCACATTAGCACAATTATTCAGTCATCAATATAGTAAAAAGGTCCATCAGAATTATTATCATAAAGCATGTGGAGCATGCAGGCCTTATTTCTTCAGTATTAAAGTCAACTTGAAATTAGAATTGCATGCATACAAAAGTGAGCATAAACCCTAAAAGTGACATGCAAACCCTAAAAGTGCATAAGGATCTATTTAGGAAGGGTTATGGGACTAAAGGAGATATCTATTGTTGTTTTTTATTGATTTTGGATTTTTGAGTAGCAGCACAATGTGCAGCCGCGGCAGTTGGGGTTGGAGACGATGTCTTCAGCTAGCGAGGGTTTGACAATGAGATATCTGCCCTAGTCTCTTATTGGGATAGATCATCCAGGTTTATCCATTGCATCCATCATATACTACAGTATTCGGAGATCTAGCACATTCCGAAGGGTTATTAGCAGATCCACGTTTTGCAGCCGGAAGTAGCAGGGAAAACACAGAAGGATTCGTTGGGACCACAAAACCCAGTCTTTCCTTGGCATGTCAGCTTCCTCTTTCTCAGCAGGCCTATCCTATGGTATGCAATGATTATCAACCATCAGCCTTGCTCACCTGGAGCAACTATCAGCCAAACATATCAGTTGGGGGC
This sequence comes from Pseudotsuga menziesii, assembly GCA_001517045.1. Lineage (NCBI taxonomy): Eukaryota > Viridiplantae > Streptophyta > Pinopsida > Pinales > Pinaceae > Pseudotsuga > Pseudotsuga menziesii. Next base: position 108,288 of record LPNX010112955.1, read on the forward strand.
ATGAGCAACAGAACTGCTAATCAATTTGCTAGGGGACTTAGAGGCAGCTAAACCTCCACATATGTTAGCCCATCTCTTTGGCATCAATAGATGGACAAGCTCAGAAAGTTTCAGCCCAAACGGACCTCTCCTCCTACAAAAACGTCACCTTCAGTTTGGATGGTTTTTACGGTACTGCGGGGTGGTAACACTGGAGGAAAAGAGCATTATTAGACCACCCATCTGGATCCTTATGCATGCAACTATCTCTGGAGTCATTATCAGCCCAAATATCAGTGGTAAGTGTTAATTTCTCTCTACAAAAACCCTAACCCTAATTCAACTATATTTTAGGGCATTTTTGCATGGTGAGTTTGCATGCATAATTATTTTGCAAATTTGTATGAGATTGAGTGTGCAAGTCAGCACTATCATAGAACATTAGAGAATATCAGTATTTGGGATATTACATGACAATTGTGGCATTGGATCCATACCTTTGAACAAAGCGTGGTCATTGGTTCGATATCAATCCTACAGGATTCGAGGGTATGAATTAGGAAAATCATTCCAAATTCGAATGATGAACATGACAACTGGAGGATATAAAGGATGATGAACAAATGCAAGATGCAAGATGGAAACATTGGAAGGACTATTTCCAGATTTAATGTGATCTATCCAGCATCTTCAAAGAAACATTAAACTAAATATCTCGCATTTCCAGGAATTTAAGTCACTGGTGGCAGAGTATTTAAGTCATTAGTCATCCTATTAAGGATTATGTGGCAGTCAATGATTTCATTGAAGAAGCAGAGGATTATTTCCCATATTTTAAGCATTGAATTCATCAAAGGAAACTATGAATGGCAATAAAAAAGTTAAACAACTTCATCAACCTCCACCCATGAACTGCACTATAAGCATGTTACATCTTCGACCTGCATATTTCACCATCTAAACAGAGCAAATTCCATATTCCTATGTTTTTCATACAGGGTCTGGAATTACAAGGAGTTACAATTATTCTAATAAGCCCATAGAGCCCACCCATTTCCTCCATGCTTTTCATCTATGTAACCGTCATTTGAGCAATGGTTGGGACATCTACTACATCTACATTGATTGATCAATTAATCAATTATCTAGGTTTTTTTCAAGTCAGGCTGCCTTGATTTGATCTAATAAACATTTGATTTCTCCTTTTTGTGTAGAGGTGACATTGCATTTCTTAGCGTGGAATGTTGGGAACAGTAGATAGCCATTAATGAATGCAAGGAAAAAAGTGCATTATGCATCATTGGCATGAAGAAAGGAGGTCATGCTCTATCTTTTGGTCCAAACAAGGTAAACTTTCAAGCACATCCAGAGACGATTGCAGTAGTATGATGAACAAAGGAGCTCCATTTTTTTTAAGATAGCTTTAGCGATTTGGATCTAGAAAAGCATAGCATGACGTCTTCTCTAATATTATCATTACTTGGTATTTGTAATCCAAAAGAGATAATCAGATCAAGAAAGTAATCAATAGATTCCGGATGGGTAAGCCTTTGGTCACTATCCCATTACTAAATTACCTATTGGTAGGAGGGTTTCCATCTGAGAACTTGTGGTGTAAAAGCCCACGTCTAGATCAACACGGTGATTCGGTTTTCTAGTTCTTATTATAACCAATTATCAGCATACAATAGGATCAAGCCTAGTAGGATAATAAGTTCAATCCAATTAAAAGGTATAACAATGGTTGAAAGGATAGAATCATATTGATTCACAAATTCACAGTTGAAAGGACATAAGAATAATTAGGGTTTAAATGAGCCATAAGAGGACATAACTCCATCCCACAATGTGGGGGGATGTCCACCCAAAAAGAGTCATACCGAATCCCATAGATTTCAAATAAAATAGCAAGTATCATTATATGACATCTAATATTACTGTAGTAAGGTGTCGCATATACCCTTAACGAAAAAATTATTTCTTTGATCAATGCAAGCGATTTTTCACCTAGATTTCAATCTATTTCTTGAATATTTTGTTATCTAAACCTGGCTCCGCCAATATCTATTAAAAAGATAATTGGTTTTTGTTTTTATTGTGAGTTATATTTGTTACTCGGGGCAAGCACCGACACAATGGATTATGCCCAGGAGATTAGACTATCATATTTTTAAAGATTTAGCTTTTTAAGTATTGGTGTCTGGTTGGATAGAAATACAACTTAGACTATAAATAAATGAATAAGAGAATGATGGAATGCAAACAACAAAAAATTAAAGAATCTGAAAGAAAGAAAAAAATGGATATTACCTGCAGTTCTCCTTACGCTCCTTCCTCTTATCAAGTCTCTTGCTTTTTCTCTGCAATGAATGGTTGAGTCCATTCCTTCAACCTCTTAATTCCTAAATTTCTAAAATGAAATCGTCGTGCTTCAATGAAAGAATGAAACCCTAACTTAAACCATGAAAAAATGAAACCCCAATTACTTAAGTGATCAAAGGACATAGCCAACAAAAGAGGTATATGGATACATGTTATCCACCTTTCATCAAATAGTTCTAAGGTTTATTTTGTTGGCCCTCCCCTAGAATAAGCTACAATTATCATTTTCCCGAAGACTGCATCCCTCTAAGACATTTGATCAAATTTTCTAAGAGCCCCAAATCCACTAAATGAAAAAATTAGTGAATGGAACAATGGAAACATATTTGAACTTCATGGTTAAAAAAGTGAATTTTTTCACTCTATTTGCTTAATTTCCCTTTGGCTCTCTTTTTATTTTTATTTTTAATATTTAAACTAAAATAGAGCGATGCATTTTATTAAATCTGTCATCACTTTCTTGGAATAAGCCATCACCTTTCTGTCATCCCTTTCTTGGAATAAGCCATCACCTTCGACAAAGACCGCATCTCTCTAAGACATTTGATTAAAGACTTTGTTAACCTCAACTCCACTTAATGAAAGGATTAGTGAATGTAACAATTGAAACAAATTGCAACTTCGTAGTTAAAAATGATTTTTTCTTCTTTTGTTTCCTTTTTGTTCTCTTTTTTAGTTTTTTTTTTTTAGCTAAAATAAAGCTTTTCCTAAAAAGTGGAAACTTTCGTGCCAAAATGTTGATTGTTCTTGTTTTTTTGTTTGTATTCTTTTTTTTTTTAATTTGTTAATGTTAATATGTTACCTATAATAATTATATTATATTAATATTACATAGGGTATAGTATATGGATTTGTTTATGGATTTGTTTAACCATTTAATGATTTCACTTAGATCGAGAAATCGTTAGGCCTCATCCAACCATCTCTTTGGCACCTTGTTTAAACTTTGATTGTCCTGCCATCCTTCAAACTTGAAAACCTTGATCATGTTCATACATTTATGCTCCAAGGATGAGATAGAGTAGTGAATACCCATTAATCAACCCATTCCGGCATCAAACCATCCCATAAGCATTGGAATTCGAAATTAAATTGAGCAAATGAGTGGGCTAAATTTGAAATTTGAAAACATTTTGAAATGTAAAGTACAGGAAATCTTGCCCAAATTTAATAAATCATATTACGCTTTTAAGGGATATTTCTAAATATTATTCTTATGTGTTTCCAAATGATGAGACCACATATACAAATATCCTCACTACTAATGACTTTACACCAGCAATATTGAAGGTAGTAGGAATGTGGAGATGACATACATGGAAGAGGTTACTGCAAGACCTATTATTTCAAATTTTGGAAATACTACCTATGGAAAGAATTATGAGCCTTCACATAGTTGTAAACAATGGAAGGAAATCTCAATCCTATGAATTCAAATGATTAGTGGTCACCTTAGTGATTTCTTCTACTTAGGAATTTATTGCTATTCAAGGAAACAATTAGTGGAGTAACCGAACCAAACTGTGTAGTGGAGTAACTGAGACAAACTTCTCCACTGATCGAGCCATGATAATGTTTTACGACCGGTATCATTCCCTGCATGGTCATATTACTTTAGAATTGGAGGATTTCTAAATGTTTTGTTCGGTACTCGCCATACTATGTAATGATTTATTTTTACAATATTTTATTATAAACATGTTTTAATAACATTATATGTTTTGGTTTAAATTTATATAGTTTATTATCTATAATATGATGAAATGTATATAAATTGTGTTACTTGACGGGAAGGTGTTGTGGGAGCTAGGGACACATGAACCTGAAAAAGCTAAAAAGTTGGAAGAATAGTTTCTAATTGAAAATAAGTCAATGGGAAGAAGGAATAGTTTCAAATTGAATGGTTTTTTATATTTTATTCCTTGATATAATGTTGTGTATCCATTTTCTCTTTTAGAGTTTTATTTTACACCATTAACAATTTATTTATTCGATGTCAATGTGAGGAAACATTAGAATCATGGTAAATTTTTTTAAAAAGAATTTTACAAAAAGGGAAAAAAAAATTCTTTTCAAAATGGAGGATATTGACGATTTTTTGTAGGGGAGGGACTTGATCAAAACTTTATAACTTTCCAAACTCAAGTGTGAGGACTAGAACCATGATGAATTGATGCATATGGAAAATTAATGGAGGTTGTGAAATTGATAATTTTTAGCTAACATGATAATGCAAAATACATCAACTTGTCGAAACTTTAACAAACTATCGAGAGGGTCAAATGATTATGGTTTTGTTAAAAAAAGATATGAACGTGACCAATATGATGATCCAAACATAATGACACCAACTTCAACATGATATGGAAATGATGAGAGGGAAAGAACAAATATTCAAGAATTGACTCAACCACACTATGATATCTGATGCACATGTTGCAATTTGGTGGATATGTCGAAGGGATAATATGAAAGAAAAAATGGTGAAATAAGATATGGGCATGATAAAGACATCAAACTAGAAGTGACAATATAGATGAAATGATCTTGAGAAAAAGTTCAGTAGGTTCTCCTATGGCGTCATGTTTTGACACTAGATCATGTCTTTGAATCCATCTACAATGTTACAATGTACTATATTCTAACACTGCAAATGGATTTAGAGACCCCCTAAAAAGGAGTCTCTAAATCCATCTATAGCATTAGAATTTAGTAAATTGTACAAATTCACACTCAAAATTGTAACTTTCCATTGTCGGAGTGACAACTAAAAATGACCAAATAAATGACCAATTGTTATGTGGTCATTTTTCGTTTAGTTCTTATCTCATGACCAAATTGGTCATTTACCTTGGTCATTTTTAGTTTAGTTTTTATCATGTGACCAAATTGGTCATTTTTAGTTAGCTCAATTAAAACTTCTCAATTTTGGTCATTTATCCCTTGAAAAAACCGTCATGACCAATTTTTTTGGTCGCCTGGTCATTTATCTCTCATTTTGTACTAGTGAGTGTCATAAGAGTCACTAAATCACTAAGATGAGTTGGAGGAAGTCCATGGAGGGAAATTCGACCTTAGAAGGCCTCATGAAGTTAATAAAAGGATTTCATGAGGAAGGATAATGCATTTGGATCATTCGTTAATTGGCCTTTGACATGTTTGATATATTTTACTTGTCCATTACACGGTGAGTGTTCACTCTCCCTGCTTGTGAACCAATTTTGATGAAGTTGGATTACTTTCTAAGTTGGTTGATGGAGAGGCCATTCATACCTATAATTGGAGTTAAATTAAGGTGTTTTATTTTCAGGTTTAATTCCATACATTTCAATTTATTATTTATCTCCCTATTCTCCCATTCCTTATACTTCATTCCCCCACACTCTCGTGTTGATAGTGCACTTGTTGGAGTGGTGCTTTCTCTTTGATGCCCAATATGGGGTATATTATATATGGATCTGTAATTTTATGTCCATATTATTTGTAACTCGGAATCCAAGAAATTCATATGTAAAAATCTTGCATTCGCATGCCATAAAATCACTAGTTTTCATGAATTTGGCTTCCATCTTGAAAGAGTTTTATATCAAATTTGTATGCGGGTTCTTCTCTAATTTTGTTGATGCTAGGGAAGCCATAAATTATTTATGACTTTGTACTTTCATGACCATATGTTATGTAGCTCTAAATCCAAGAAACCCCTATGTGAAAAGCTTGCATTCTCATGCCATTGCATCACTATTTTTCATGAATTTGGTTTCAATCTTGAAGGAGTTTTATATCATATTTGTATGAGGGTTATTATCTGAGTTTGATTCTGTTGGTAAATCCATTTTTATTATGTATATTACCACTATATCTCAGGTTACTTTCAGAACCATCTATTCTACTTTTCATGTGTCAAATTTGAACTAGTAATGCAATTTCCCCTTAAGCAATTTCCATGAAAGTTACCATACAAATGTTACACATCATAATAATTTTTCAAAGCTTAATAACCATGATTAATGATATAAATTTATGTATGATATTCATCCCCATACTCTATTCTTAAATTTTGTAGGTTTTTACTTGAGTTGGAGATCCAATTGGCCTCCACCCCTAGGGGGATTTTGACTTCATTTTCCTATGAAATTTGCACTTTCTCTCCTTAGCCCCAAACCAAGTTTGAAAAGATTAAATTCAGATACAAAGTTTTTAGAGGTAATATTGTGATGTTTTAATACTCATACTACCCTTTCATTTCGAATTCAAGACCATTTGGAGTCAGTTGGAACCCCCTTTAGGCTTGACTAGTAAAGCTCAAAAATTGCCCAAATTGCACTTTCTTCAAAACTTCCAAGTAGGGACATTACAGGTTTCCAAGTTATCCAAGTAACCAATAAATATGCTTCAACACCACCATTACCAACAACTACACGTATATTAACTAAACGATGAAATTGTAGGCAAATGAAGAAACAAGGTCCATGAAGATTAATATAAAAAGAAGTCAATTATGAAAATACAATCCAAGGAAACCAATAACACACAATTATATATATACTTGCATACTATGTTAGACTCCATTGTCCTTTTTACAATGTTCAAGGCATCATGCATAGAGCATTCCATCTCATCCAACATTTATCGTTAACACCTCTTAATATTATGGAAACTTGATTCATCACACAAAACCAATGATCATTGGGAAATTCCAAGATACCTAATTGAATATAGTCAGCACAACTTCTAAAATCTCTTCACAACACCATTAGGAAGGAAAGGTACAAGCAGATTACTACTCTTTCTAGTTCAAAGTTACAACTTTAATGCTTAAAAGCATAACCAGGATTACTTACCGCTCTTGAACTCTTTGCTCCTTCTATCAAAACGAAATCATCATCAACAATGTGCTCCTCTATAACCTCATCTACATAACCAAGGAATGATGAATGAAATGTTTCACCCCCTTCCATATCAACAAATGTAAGAACCTACAAATATGATCCAAAAGTGGAGAGAAAACTCAGTCACATGAGCAATAGTGGAGAGAAAACTACTACCAATGGTAGTGATGGTGCTCATGTAACGCGCAAGAAGAAAAATAATAGAAATGTGAAAGGTAAACACAAGACTGATAGGCAAGGCATAAATATTGGGCTAGGGCTAATTGTTTTGATATATTTCTTTAATATATTGTAGGCCAACAATATAATACTAAAATAATACATCAATCTATGAAAAAAAATCTCCATGGAAAATGAAAAACCCCAAAATAATCCATGAATCTATATAAAAAGTGTTTAAAATTTCAACTGTAAAATTTTCCCTTAATATAATTTCAACTCTAAAATTGCTTAATATAATTTTAGAGAAAAAATATTCTCTAATCCCCACTCTCAAATCAATGTATTATGAGCACCATTGATATTCATTACTTCAACCATTGTTATGCCATTTATTGTCCATGCCTAATACGTTCAATCTTGGGTTTACAAAATGTCAAAGAAATTTTTCATGATACATGGAATTTATTACAGATATTTCTACAAATTATTTTAGAACAATGAGGTTGTGTATTTGTACAAATTATTTGAAAAAGAAAAATAGAATTTAAATAAATCTATGACAACGAGGTGGTATTTCACTGTAAAATGCAGATTAAAAGTTGAATAATGTGTCAAACATGAAAGAGATTAGAATGATAAACGCTGAAACAAATTAGGAAATGAATTTCCTCCTTTATTAAGAGAATCAGAAGCTATCAAGTAAACATGTTCCTATAGTCAAGAATAGACATCTATGTTGTAGTCTTCCAAACGTTTATACGTCAGAGGATTTGGAACTATATATACCTAACCAAGAACAAAATGTTCTCGAGCACATTACAATGGTTGACTCTCAAGTCCTAGTCCATGTAAAATAAATAAAATATATATTTGATTCACTTCATATCTAGCTTCCCCGTGGCTTCAAAACGTATTCTCAAAGGGGTTTTCTTGTCAAATTTTGGAACAAGACCACTTCTTAAAAAGATTGACAAAATATCAAAGTATGTTGGATTTTTAAAAGGGGGAAGAATATACAATTCTAAAATATCAACAACTTAATGAGATCTAAAGAAAGGCACTTCCCATGTATAGTAACGAAATCGTAATTAAAAGTGAGTAACTACAAAAAAACATCTATGTAATAGCACGAAGAGAACTATTAAAAAAAGGGATAAAATGATCTTTAGATATATATTTACAAGGTAAAATTGAATGATTACGTGGCAGAAAATCTACAAGGAACTATAAATATCAAGGAAAGAGTAACTCATCTATTGTCCAAAAAATAAGAAACAAATGGTGTTAAAGTTATTGCCCAACAATGGTCAAGTGACTTGAATTCTTAGAAATAGATAAAAGTACCTAAAATATTCACATCTGAAGTAGATACTAGAAAACCAGACTAAATCAAAATCCTAGATGATCGACAAAAAAATGTGTTATAAACATAGCGTCATATCGAGAAATTCTCTAAAAGAGAAATGAGGCATGTTCAAAATGGAAAGAAAAAATGGTGCTAAGGTGTTTCCGACCTAAGGTGTTGCTCCTCTAGCTCATGCCTAAGTTTTGAGAGAAATTCTCTTTCAGAATACAAGGTATCCGATTCCTTCAAAAGTGATTATCGTTCTTCCTCACTTTCACATTTTATTCTTTCCAGCTTTGATCTTGCATCTTTAGCTAATCTCTCATCCAATTCCATTTTCTCCCTCTCTAATTCAAGCTCATTTTCAAATGATGCATTAAGGTCCTTCTGGACTTGGGATTCCAAAGAAGCAGGTGCTGCAACTGTTGTATCAACCAATGATTCTACTTCAATATGAGTTAGCTCCTCTAATACAAGTTCTACTACCTCTCCAATAGAAAGAGCAATAACAACCTATGCTTTTGTGACTTGCTTATCAGGTTTGCACAACCTAGTATAATCTATTTAGCTGTAAATGGAATTAATAGGTATCATAATTCAAGTAAAAAATTCAAATGAAAATTCCATGAATGAGGATAACTATACCAAAAGAAACAACAACAATTCTATTTTCTCTTGATGAATAATCTTATAAAAGAGAAGTCCAAGCATCCTGGCGTGTTTTATCAATATCAATGAATTTATATTTCTTCCATAACGTCTAGAAATGAAACAATGGTAAGACTTCTTCCCACACCACCAATTTACATGCCATTTTCCATAAATGCACTTGAGAAATAATAAACAAATCTACAATCCTATGGCTAAATTCTACCTTCCTACTGAATTTCGGTAACTCTTTATTTTCCAAAGAAGTCTTCCAACTGACAAGATCTTGACATGATAGAGGAATATTGAAGTATGGTGAGAAAAAATCCCAAAAGGTACAAGACAAACCATGATGAATAAATAAGATGCACCAACAAAGTTCAATTAACCAACAAAAGCACACAAACCATAAAAATTAGAACATGAGCGTGCACAAAGATTAAATAGAAAAGATAATTAATTGAGAAATAAAATATTTGAAAATTTAAAAATAAGAGTAACAATCCAACATTTCTTGTAAAATTAGCGAGTCCCCGCCTATCATGTGAGAATATGTAATTATTTGGATTCCCCTTCAACAAAACCATCTATGTCATGACTTGATAGCTTGCTAGAAATGAGTCGCGCTTCTACTAATCCGATTTCATCATAGATATTATTAGCATACACAATGAAACGTTTCCCATGACATACAAGTAGTAACCAGCGAAGAATTAATGCAATAGTAATAACATAAGCATAGCAAGTTAGATTTTCATACATAATACATCCAATAGAATTTTAGGATGATCAGTGTTCCCGTATGATACAAGTTCCATGCATGGTGAAATGATGCCTACAGGGGTTTTACCTAATTCTGAATTGACCAAGATTAATGAAGAATTGATTAGAGTTCCTAATCGATCAGAACTCTTGACTTTCTGTGTTACCTGATTCTAGCAGATAGGGGCAAGTTTGCTACAAGATTTGGCAGATCCCTCTTGTTGCTATTGAAAAACCAATTGAAAGGAAAGAAAGTTATATGAACTGATAACCCCCACAAAACTATTTTAACTTGTCTAAAAATGATTTCTTAGGAAGTTTATTGTAATGTGTAGTTTTTTTCTAGAAATTGTGCATTCTATGTAGGTACAACTTTATCACTTACTTTGGAATATGCCAGTTCAACGATGCAATGTTTCCCTTAATTTTTAATGTTTGAGTTTTCTCCTATGTTTGTAATCCCAAAATTTCTGTCAAAGTCTTCTTAGGCCTGGTATATCAATCTTGGTGGAGATTTAGAAAGCAAAAAACATTATTTGAATGGAAATTCAAAAAAAGTGTTTATAACTATTTTTTTAATATTGATAATTGTGAACTTTAGGAAGTTGCTTCTACTATATTTTCTTATAATAATTGTAATAAAACTTGTCCCGCAATTTTTCATTCATAATCACACCATCGGCATATTCTAAACACACGCAACTTTATAACTTTCTTCAAGATATGTCAATTGGACTATATGTTCCCACCTTTAATTTTTAATGTTTGTGTTTTCAATCCCAAAAATTTTAATGCATTTTTATGCATAAAAGATCAATATAGGTGTATATTTGGAGAGGGAAGTATAGTTGATTTCCCCAACAATTTTAATTTCCTTTCCATTTTGGTGTGTTTAGAGTGATTCAAGAAATATGCTCAAAGGGACTGCCCCTCAAATAGTATAATTAATTTGGCTTAGGAGACAATTTTGAGGGGTATATATTTGCAAAATTTACATAAAACCTGCATGGTCGCATACATTTGAAAGTCATGCCATTTGTGTGGTTCCAAGTTACTAAACTTGGTTTGACTAAAATCTCTTGGTACAAGAGAATGAATTGGAGTTCCTTAGTCAAACTTGGGGGAAGACATCTTCTTTATCTTTAGAGTGTAAAAATTCCAAAGTAGCTTATAGCCTCATGAGTTTTTTTTCCATATAGATATCCAAATTTCTCACCTACAACACATGCTTGGATCTTCTAGCTATGATCTTAGCTGAAATTATTTTATACACAACATTACATAGAGTGGTAGGCCTAAAATCCTCATAATACTTAGGTATGTGTTTCTGTGGTACCAGTGTTAGGAAAGTGGAATTACTGAGGAAAAAAAAGAAAGTAGAATTAATTTCCCCTGGAACTTTACCACACTACTTGACATCCATAAAGGAGAAACTACAGTTAGAAAACATGATAAGGAATGTGTGATGTCTCACCTTGCTACATACCACAAGTAATCAATAGTATTTCTTGTAATGTTTATCTACTCTAGAAAACCCACTAAACTGATGGAAATGTATTCAAAAGAGGTAATATTTTCATCAATAGATTCCCAACAAAACCCTCCAGTATGTACTATTTCATTTGTGATGTTTGTATGTCAACTTATGAAACAAGAGAACCATCATTTAAATAGATCCCATTGTAAGACAAGTAAGTAGGTTTTAGAAAAATCCAGACACACCTCACTATGGAAGGTAGAAAAGCAGTGCACTGAACTAGAAAGATTAATGTTATACACCAATAGAAAATGTTGAATTAGAAAATAGAACAGTATCCATAGAAAGTTATCCCTTCAAAATGCCATAGTGGATATATTAATATAATATTTTTTCATTGGACATGCTACAATATACATGCAAGGCGAGAATCTTAAAAACTATAACATGAACAAAATGCCTCATTTTCTGTTTTATTATAAAATGCTCTCCTGAGATATCACATATGGATTTATTTTGTCTACTATCATCTCGACCCGTGTGAAACTTGATTCATTGTTTGGTGCAAATAATTAGTTATTGCAACTTGAATCTATATTCTATACTTCTATTTTTATACTTTATGCTCAAATTAGAATGAACAATTTGCATCAAAAGGGATCAACATATAGGTACTCTAAATTTCAAAAATAGTAAAACAAGGTCCTTAAATAACTTGAGAACAAAAAAAACAAACTCTTGTAAGGAGAATCGTGTTAGCTTCTTATGACATAGTTGAAGATGGAATCCTTTATTAATATTTCATTCTCCAAATTTTGTCATTGTAGTTCTTACACCTCTATCTGCATAGCCTCCATATTAATAATTGAATTCTCGACAGACTTTATAAGTTTGTCCTCCTTTTCGATCAACTTTTTTATAACACATCAATCTGATTCTACAATTGAAGTAGATTTGTACCATTTCCACTACTCAATGATTCATCTTTGTTTCCATCAACCATATTCTCCCCATGTCCCACAGATTGCCTTAATGATTAAACTAATACTTCATCTAGAAACTGGGCTTAATACTCCACATTTTTGTTCTTGCAATTATCTAGGAGAAAACCTTCAGTTGGTTCTCTCTCTCTTTTGTTCAGTACATTGTTTGTGGATTATTCCTACCATTTTGATCTTGCATATGTAGGAAAAGGTTTTTTTCTCTCTTAATCTTACATCTCAATCCTACAACTATTGAAGAGCTATCTTAGATCTTAATTTGAGAAAAATCTACATAAGTGCTCCACACATACTCTATCTCATGGTTAAATGGTCAAACTAATAATGCTAATTAGCTTTTCCACTAGATTTTAGACTAGGTGTACTATGGTTGTGTTAACAAAATCAACATTAAATAGAAATAGATCTAAGAAAACACAATAAAAATTAATTTTGTTCCTTTTAGTTTGTGGCTTATGGCATCTTCCTATAAAAGAAACAAAAAATACAAAAGAGGATAATGTTCTAGAAATTAAATCTAAGCCAAGCAACATCCTCAGAGAGAAACAAATTACTACAAAATCAAAATATGCAGCATAATCATGTTGACAAACTCTTCTTTTATGAGTAAGAAGAAAATATGTTGGCCTTAGGTACTAAAAGAACAAATTTAAAAAATGTTTATGATTGTTTTCCTTGCAAATCCTTGGGTTGTTCTTTGTGGACTTTAATGCCCATAAGATCCTTATAGGGTGAGTATGTTGGGTTCCTAATAAGGATGGAATTATGTCTGATCCCTAAGCTTTTTTAGTTCAATGTATAAAAAAATACTCTCACAGAGCCACTTGGATGGATAGTAGTAGAGAAAGCGAGAAAAGAAAAACAAGGAACAATAGTATGCCAGTTTTGTTGGTGTATTTCAATATTCCAATTGCTAGAGTAACAAGTTACACTAAAAAAATGATGAATTTAATCTATATTTCAACAATAATCATGGTAGACACATTTCCAAAATCCAGTTTTACCTTTCTAGCAAACAAGTCCCTAAGAATGGGAATGGGAGCATAAACCAGGGTTGAATAGTCATAGAATAACTTGTATGATGCTTCCCCTGTAATATTTTATAGTTAACCTTATCATCATTAGAATTTGGACACTAAAAAGGTAATTACTACACTTGTTAGTGTAGAAATAAAATTACAAGGCATCACACTAGAAAATTGCCAGAACCAGGTTGTGAATATAGTAACTTAAATAAATAGACCTCCCCATGAAAAAATCACACAGTATAGATAAAATTTGGGAAATTACAACTCCATAGACGAAGATAAATCATTTTAGTATGTGCTCTCATTCATCATTTATGTTTGTAATTCCCCCCAAAATGGTGGTTTCCACCATTGTAGGATTTTGGGGAAACAATTTAAATCAAATTACTCACATTTTAATTAAACGGGTTCAAAACCCATGAAGAACCACTATTTATGAAAACTCAATACTTGGGTCTTATGTAGAGATGGAAAATATTGGTCACATACATACCATGAGGGACTGCACTAGAGGAACCATCTCAACTAAGTCGTTATATAGATATTTATCCACATTTCCATTGGCTTGTGATGACATAGATGGTGAAGAAGATCCAGATCCCATTATAGAAACAAGATACCCCATGTCATGCATACCACCATATCTTCTAACATCCTTCAAGTTCTTGTTGAAGAAGTGTTGATCCATTTCCATAGAATTATTTCTCTCCATGGTTATTAATAACCAAAACTGTAAAATATGAGAATTGGATGACTCAACAATGTATCTATACCAAACTCAAAATTAGTAGTTTTGGATCTCACTAACAGATTCATCATCTACTCCCAAAAACACCTATGGACCCATTTCACATTTGGGGAATTTGAACATACCTAAATGCTCAAAACCACCAAACTCCTCAAGCTAATTCTGGATCTCATGCGCACCACTATTTTTTTGTTTAATGATGGGAACCCAACTCAAGATCAGTGACAATTTCTCTAGTGAACTCACTAAAACATATGCGGGTACTCTTGATTTCCCAAGTAGAGGAAAACAACAATTTTCCTAGTGTGCATATCTCAATTATCTTGTCAAATTAACACCCTTTTCTACTTCATTGGATTTTTTACATCTCTAGATAGATTATTTCAAACCAATGTAGTGTGAACTACCTACCATATCGATACTTGTGAAGGATTAGAATAAAAATGATGAGTTAGAGAATGGACAGACTTTTATGTGTGGTCACTTGTGCACTGATCATGCAAAGCGTAAGCTTAAAGTTGGAATGGACAAAATTATGCAATCATATAATTCAATCTTCCAAGAAAAAATTGCTTACAAGTTGATGTTCATCATTGTGAGATTTGATGACATCATGCAAATACATGAACAAATCCAACACATTAGATGAAAATAACAGGGGATCATGTGTTGGAAAAACTTACAGAGAGAAGGTTGTCGAGGATTTTTCATATATATACATAGTCAGAGATATGAAATTCCCATAGATCTTATGACGAATAAGTCAATATCTAAACAATGCTTAGATCTAAAAAAAGAGTTCCCACAGATCCAATGATGAAATACCTATGATGTTTGAACCATGATTTGAGTCAAATTTAGAGGTTGTTGAAGGCTGATCTAGGGCCAATGAATAAGAATCAATGTTGGTATATGATCCAAGATGTTGCTATGGCTTACAGGAAGGACCTAATATGTCTACATTATCTCCCAAACAAAACCCTCAAGGAGTAGAAACTTCGTTCTTGAAGTAGAAAAACATTGTCTAGACCCACAGTCGAAACCTCAACCCTATTATTCCTTCTGAGGCTTCTCTCTTCTTGGATACCTTGTGGTCCACAAAATCCTCAGTACTCCTATTCCTGCATGCTCCTCCTAAGGCCTCGCCGCCAAATCAAAGAGTAAAAGAAAGAAATGCATTCATTAATTTTTGTAATTAGGATGAGTAAAACTTGAAAATTTCAAAGAGTCATTATATAATGTATAAAATTAATTAAATTCTAGTACATTTCTATTAAATTAAGTAACTAGTTTTTAAGTCATTTATAATTGTGTGAATAAATATTTAGTTGTATTTTTATCTAATGACTAAATTCATCATTTTTCGTTGTGTTGATTTAATTTGGTCATTTTTAAAACTTATAAACCCTCTTGTGACTAACATTTTTAGTCATGGAGTCGTTTATTTGTCAAATTCTACTAGTGAATTACTTTTACGATATTTTGTTTTCCGTCTTCATCCAAACACGTGAAGGAGTTTTTTTTGCAATCCAACACCACATTGTGTGTATCTAACCTATCCATCCCAATAAGGGCATCATATGAACCAAATTCTATTATGTTCAAATTTGCAATAGTATCAAGTCCATACATATCTAATGGACAACCTTTTACCAATTATTTGATTTTCCTCTTTGTTCCAATAGCCAACTAAACCATCCAAGATTTGACATGCTTGCTTGTATTTAAATGAAATATTTTAATGAAATGAATAGAAATATAACTATGATTTTCTCCAAAATCAATTCAAATGTAAATATGTTGATTGGTAATCTTCCCTTCAACTTCCACCATGTTGGATTAAAATTTGTCTTGTTGATTGTCCAATGCTACATAAATTCTTGAATATTATTGGCCACATCTTCCACGGTATTGGCTTCTTGTATGTTGTGCGTTGTCCTCATTCTATGTCTCCTTTGAGGATACTCATACAAATGATTTCATTAATATCCAAAACATTTGATTTGCTTATTCTTCCCTTTTCCTTGAGACTCTTCTATCATTGGTCCATTCCAAGTTGCATTACTTTGTTAAAATGAATTTTGTCTATTCCTTATGAATGGAGGCTTGAATCCTTCCTTCTCTTCTCCTACTTATTTTTTTCTTATCTATCCAAGATTTTCAAACATCTTCCCTTTATTTTTTCTAATCATACAAGTGCTTATCCTTTATGATTGCCTCTTGAAGAGTCTTGGGTTCATCATACTAAATTTTATCTTTGTAAAATGAAGGAAATCCACTCAATAACCCTTCAATTTTTACCTTCTCTTCCTAAATGAACCCAGCATACCTCAATAATTCCGAAAAAAAATCCCATACTCTTCTATGCTCAGTTTTCCCAACTTGAGCTCAAAGAACTCATCTATTTTCCTCTTATACTAATGTTCAAATAGATATTTACATTGAAAGTATTTTTTGAATGGCTTCTAGAAAACTCTCTTTTCACAAATATTCTTCACTTCATCTAAATAATCTCATCGCACAGAATCTAGCTTCCCCTACAAGTTATAAATGACAATTTTGGCCTCTGTATTTAAAGAATAATTATGCAATCGAAGATATTTTCACATCCCCAATAACCATGGTTCAACATATTCTCCCTTCTGAGTATTCATCTTGTCCCACCATTTTAAATTTTACTGTTAAAGGAAATATACGGTGAGTGGATTGTTTATCCCAACAAATTTCTAACCCTAACCAGGCTCACGATTTTTATTTCCAGATGGATATGGGAAATAAATAATATTTTTTAACCCAATGATGATTAAATTTTGTGGCTAGGTCGGCTTAAATTAGGTTAAAATTAATATATATTTTTTTAAAGAGTCAACAATTAGTTTCCATTCTTCTTTTAATTTTAAACCATCATCACGGTTTAGGTTATTCATGCATTTTTCAATCTCTAAGGCTTCTCGAATTTCTCTTTTGTAGTAATGGGGGACAGTCTCTAAGACCTTAGATTTTTCAAGGAATATGTGGTGATTGGTTGTGTGAGATTGCTCAATAATTGCAAAGTTCTTATTTCTTCCATGTCGAAGGTCAACATTGTGTTCTTTTAACCTTGTTTCTATTGAGCGGCCAGTCTCACCTATGTATGTTCTCCCACAAGAACATGGTATTACATATAAACGTCTTTGGATATTATCCCTTCTCTCTTTCACCATCAAAATTAGGGGGTTGATATTCCATGGTTCCCCTTGCAACAATTATTCTACATTTCTTCATTTATTATTCCTAACTAGAGACATTTCTAGGTTATTGCTAGAATCGGTGGTTGTATATTACCTCCTAGTTGCACAAGATTGTAAATAGATTCCTACGACCCCTAGTAACACTCATAGAGTGTTTATATTTTTCATAGGATCTCTTCTTTGAACTATCCCTGTATTATTTTTCATGCCATGAAACTGATCCAATCTGCATTTGTCTACGTAACAGGCTTAAACTTTGCATGAGTTGAGTGTGCAACTGATTTTGTTGCTCTTGAGATTTCAACATTCTTTGATTACCATATCTACAACTCTATACTTCCATCATCAATATTCTCATAGTTTCCACCCACTCTATTGGTTCAATGTTATCTTTGTGCCCATTAGACTCTATTTCCTCATTGCTCACACTCATATTTTGACCCCTCATTTCTCCTTCCAGACTGTATGGAAGATCCCCTTCTTTAATTTTTTTTGCTTTAATATTAATCTGAATTATGATCTGGATTATAAATAATGTAAACATGTATATGAAATTTCTTTTCCAAAATTTTCATGCATACAGAAAAAGTTCTAGAAAATACTCATTTGAAAACTTTTGTCAAATTAGGCTACAAGCCCCTTCATCTTAAATTTATGGAAAGATAAGAATCATTGATTCATAATCATATTTTTGTGATTATTCTCCTACTAATACTCTTTCCAATGATTTCTCCCATTGCCATTTCTTATATCACATCTAAAAGTTACATCTTTTTAAAAATCACAATTTTGCCCAATTTTACATTGTTCGTGTTGCTACACTTTTCTGAAGGACCAATTTCTGAGACTTGTAGAAGAAAATTGGAAAATAATTAGAATAAATTTTGTATTGGGGGATAATATCCTATATGATTATGAGTACCAAAACACTTCCATCACTCAAATCTCATACTCCAACCACATTTTATAAAACTCTAGAATTGCTAATGTCTAACTTTTACAATTCTTTTAGACTTAAATTTTCACTGAAATCTGTTATCTCACAAACTTATAATTTTTGGAAAAATCACCTCTAAGCAAATTTTTTGGCTCAATGAGTATGAAAAATTTTGAAACCATTAAATTTTCCATTAACGAGTTCTTAGGTCACTTTTCATCTAAATTTTCAAAAATCGACCTTGCACGCACCTAATTAATGGATTTGGCCTTTTCTTGCATCTCAAATTCACACCTTTTGTAAGTTTTCCATAATACACCACATTTATGTGTGTTTCTATATCATGAATGCACCATAACAATTTCATCCTCAATAAGGTCCACGCCCATCCTTTGGCTACAGAAATTTAAAAACCATTAAGTCAAAACTTCTATAAAACTGGAGCAAAATGGGTTCATGCCCCTCACTAAAAATTATGTGGCCTACGTAAATGGAATCAGAATTCTACAAGTCTCATCAAATTCTGAATTAATCTTCTCTTTTTGTGGACCAGACAATTTTTTAGGGCTAGACTTTATTTTAACTTTTCTAATTTTCTATTGACATTACATGATGTTGACGTGTATCGGTGTTGACATCTCAGTTAGGTCCTATGTGTCATGCCCTAAACCAAACACCCTCCACCATCCTCCATGTCACCATACCACCTAGCAATTCATCGTCAGTCAATTTAACCCCAACAATGATTTTCATCAAAGGAAGAGAGTGGTTTTGGCTCTTACCAAAGTTATTTTCCAAGCCTACATTGATAAGGTGAAATGAAGTAGGAATGACACGTTAGCAAGGAAGTTTTAAATTATTTCTTTGTTCTAATTACATTATATTCCTTGTAATTTTTTTATTCAAAATCCTTTTTGTGCCATTATTCTCCACATCCATTCATCGACAGAACAATTCTCTCTACGTAGGGTCTAGATTTGTGTTATACCAAAATCTCTTCATCATGAGCCATGTGTCAACTTTGTGCCTAAATCCATAAGGTTCCCTTAGCTAAAGTGCATTGAGTTTGAGGTTGTCCCTAGCCTTTTTCCTCCTCTAAGTAGGTTGGTGATCCTTCCTATCAGACAAGGTGTGCCAGGTCCTTGATGGCACACTTTTAACCTTTACAGGTTTTTCCATTGACAAACTTATCCTTCTTGCAAGGTGTGCCAACCCTACTCTGGTGCTCTATCTCTTCATGCAACGTGTGCCAGTGGTGTTTATAAAGGAAAATTCGAAGCTTCGAGGCCCTTCTCGAAGTTAGATGAGGTGGGGGGTCATCCCTAGCTTCTAGGTTAGGTGGCATTTGGTTCCCTAACCTAATGGGAGGATCCCTTAGACATGTCCTTTTAATATTCAACCTACTATATCCCTTTAGCCATATAAATATGAACCCTCTATCCATTGTGAAGGGGGGGAGTACTATAGTACTCTTATGCTGGTGGAATTTCTTAGGTGATCCCTACTCATCCTTTGGAAGGAAAACCATCATTCTTTGGAGGCTTGGCTTGGATTTTTGGATGGTAGGTTGCAACGTTGAGGCTTAGGTTGTAACATTCTTTCTCTATATATTTTCCTATTATTACAGTAATATAAACTCTTTCCATAAATATTGTTGTGTTGATAATGTTTAGATATGTCTTCCTTAATTGTTAGCTTAGATCAATTCATATCTAGATATGCTTGTACTTTTTTCTTGTTTCCATTTTCTTTACAGGGTTTTGCAGCTTGAGATTTGAGAGCTCTAGAGCTTGGATAACAAAGAGGAAAAGGATTTGTAGAATTTGGGTAAGTGATCTATCTGTTAACTTGCATCTCTATTGATCTAGGAAAGTAGATTGTGTTATGTACTTGATTTTTTCTAGATCCACTTGAACTAGGGATATCTTGCTTGAGTCTGCTTGAGTAGATTTATCTGCTAACAATTTGTCCCCCACTGGGCCCAAATTGAATATCAAACACATGCACACGTAACCTTTGAAATAAGGTATATTCATCATTTTTCATGTGAATTATTGTGATATCATGATGAAATTGTGTAATCAAATCTCAAACATTCTCATGAGAGCTACCTTTATTGTCATGTCCCCATCTAAGTAAAACTACTTGCAAACAATGTTTCATCAACCTACTAGTTCCCTAGTTTGAGGTGGAGGCATAAAATTTTGTAATAAGTTAGCTATGAGACCCAAAGGGACCTTAGTTTATCATATTCACATTACATGGTGTCACATAAATAATAAATGTTAAGAAAATATGGTGGCATTGGTTCATGGAGACACCTAGAGGCTTATGGAGTCCTTGGGTGGCTAGATACCCCCCCCCCACACTTGGCATGACCTTTGTCCAAATTCGAATACATGGAGAATGTAACGTTATTGGAGGGTGATTTGGTGTCAAATAACATATAGGTGTGCTAAAAGGAAGACACACTACATTGAAGTTTTCTCTAAAGATGATGATGAGGATTTGGAGGAAGAAGTACAACTTTCAGCCTAAGAAGATGGGTATGAGAAAACAGAAGAAGAACATCCCTCTCATGAGAAAGGAAAAAATGCAGTACTTTCAGGTGCACCTAAATTTCACACCCTTATATCAAGGGTTCCATACAAGGCCAAAGGGTTACAGTGTTAGTTGATGGAGGAGCCACTCATAACTTCATAGATGCAACCTTAGTGTAAAACAGAAGTCTACCTATTAAAAATTTTGAAGGATTCACGATCATCATCACATGTAACAATTCTCTAGACTATGCCAAATGGATTCCAAAGCTGCAAGTTACTATAGGAAATTACATTATTACTGCTAATTTCTATGTAGTAGATGTGGCTGATACAAATGAGACTCAAAAATTTGGAAGGGATACCTATATTGTTGAGTTGAATGCACACTTACCCTGATCAAGTAGTGTCCTCTCATAGTATGAGGTATATATTGAGGCATGGGGAAATTTAATGGGATTTTGAGTGTTTTATCACATATCCCAACCCTCACTTGAAGGTTTCAAAACATCTAAAGGAAATAAAGGATTTGTTGTGTAAGTATGAGAAAGTTTTTTGAGACATTCTTCCAGGAAGGCCACCTAACATGGGGGTGGAGCATACCATTGAATTAAAGATAGGTACTAAACCTATCAAAATGCATCCCTATAGACACCCCAAAAGGATTCGAGATGATATTGAGGAGGCCATTAAAGAAATATTGGAAGTGGGTGTCATAAGACCTAGCATAAGCCCTTATGCTTCTTGAGTTGTCATTGTGAAAAAAAAGGATGGAACCTTAAGAATGTGCATTGACTTTAGATCCTTGAACAAGAAGACAAAGAAGAATAGATATCCCATCCCAAGGATTTATGAACTCGTGGATAATCTCGATGGATCCAATTTCTTCTTAAAGATCGACCTTAGAACTGGTTATCATCAAATTCGAATGAGGGAGGAATGCATACTAAAGACTGCTTTCAGATGTCACTATGGTCACTTTGAGTTACTTGCAATGTATTTTGGATTGACAAATTAGCTTGCCACATTTCAATAATTCATGAACAATATCTTACAAGTAACTTCAACTTTTGTATCTTGGACACATCAAGATGGTGTGAATGTGGATATGGAGAAAATAAATCTCATTATTGAATGGCCATGTCCTAAAAACCTCATTGAATCGAGGGGATTCATTGGGATTTGTACCTACTCTAGGAAATTTGTGAGGGGTTTCTCCCAAATGACTTCCCCTCTCATTGATTTGACCAAGAAATATGCTTTCCAATGGCATAATAATGCTAGAAAATATTTCCAAATAATGAAGGAGGTAATGAGTAATTCTCTTATTCTTGGATTACCTGATTTTTCTAAACCATTTGTCTTGGAATGTGATGCATAAGGGGAGTGCATTGGAGAAATACTAAAGTAAGGACAATGCCCAATATATTTTGAGGCTAGGAATTTACAGCCACATGAGAAGCGTTACTCCATTTATGACAAAGAAATTTTATCCATCATGCATTCTTTGATCAAGTTCAGACAATACTTTTTGTGAAACAAGTTTGTGGTCAAGACTAACCTAATAGGTTAAGGTACTTCCTCACTCAAAAGGATCTAAATGAAAGGAAACAAAAGTGGGTGAGTAATATTCAATAATTTTATTTTGATATTGATTATGTTAAGGGAAAGAATAATGTGGTAGCAGATTCCTTATCTAGAAGACCTTCTATTTCTCTAATGGATGTTACAGAAGATTGGAAAGCTATATTAGAAGTAGAATATTCCAAGGATGAATTTGATTGTGAAAATTTTTATGGGACTAACCATGATTATAGGTATAAGGTGTTGTAATGAATCATCTACTACAAATATAGAATCTATTTGGTCCGTAGTTCAATCTTGAAGCAAAATGTTTTGAAGAGTGCTCATGATTCTCCTTTAGCAGGCCACCCTGTTTCTTCAAAACATATAGAATGTTGAGAGAAATATTCTCTTGTAAGGGGTTGAAGAATGATGTTCTGAAATATGTGAATGAATTCCCAACATTTCATCAAAACAAAGTAGAGCACAATCATCTAGATAGTCTTTTGCATCCCTTTCCTATACCAGAAAAAAAAAATGGGAGAGCATTTATATGGATTCCATCACAAATTTACCCAAAGTGCTTGGTAAGGATTGCATATTTGTAGTAGTGGGTAGAATCACTAAATTTGGTCATTTGTTTGATATTAATACATCCTTCACTACTGCACAAGTGGTTGAGATATTATTTAGAGAAGTTTTCATATTGCAGGGGCTTCCCAAGAGCATTGTTAGTGATAGAGATAACATATTTTTTAGTGTATTTTAGAAGGAAATATTCAAAATGGTGGGAACAAAATTGACTCCTAGCAGAATCTATCATCAACAAACTGATGGAAAAACAGAGACGGTGAATCAATGTTTGGAAGGTTACTTGAGGAACTATGTTAGTGGGCAGCAAAAAGCATGGGTCAAATGGTTGCACTTGGGTGAGTTTTGGTATAATACTAGTTTTCATATGTCCATTGGCATGTATCCTTTTAAATAACTTTATGGTTATGATGCATCTACTTTTATTGACCACATATTTTTTGATAGTAGAGATCAAAAAGCTAAGGATTGGATTGAATAAAGTCAAGATATTTAAAGGTTTTGAAAGATAACTTGCAGGTTTCCCAAAACCAACAAAAAGAATATGCAGATAAACATAGAGTGGAGAGATATTTCCAAGTGAATGAATTGGTTTATTTGAGGTTGCATCTCTACAAACAAACCTCCTTAAAAGGAAAAGGTTCAGAAAAATATCAAACCAAAGTTTAATGGTCCCTACAAGGTGGTTCAAAAAGTTGGAGAAGTGGCATATGATTTCGAACTTCCAGAAGGAAGTAAAATCAATAATGTATTTCATGTTTCATGTCTTAAAAATGTTATAGGGCCGCATATTTCATTTTCAGAAAAATTACCTCCCATGGATAATCAAGGAAAACCCATACTCATTCCAAAAAGAATAGTAAAGACAAGGAAAAGAAAGTTGAGCATAACAATAAAGGAATACTTGGTACAATGGAAGGATTTTCCTAGTGAGGAAGCCACTTGGGAAGATGAAATTTTTTTGGAGAATCCAAACTTTACATTGCATGAGGACAAGAAATATTGGGTGGGGAGGAATTCCATGTCCCCATACAAGTAAGACTACTTGCAAACAATGTTTCAACAACCTACTGGTTCCCTAGGTTGAGGTGGAGGCAAAACATTTTGTAATAAGGGAGCTATGACACCCAAAGGGACCTTAGTTTACCATATTCAGATTAAATGGAGTTGCATAAGTAGTAAATTTTAAGAAAATAAGGTGGCATTGGTTCATAGAGACACTTGGAGGCTTATGGAGTCCTTGGGTAGCTATATTTCCCCACACACGTGGCATTACCTTCATCCAAATTCGAATCCATGGGGAATGTAATGTCCTTGGAGGGTGATGTGGTGTCAAATAAAATATCACGAGACAAGGAATTCGAATTAGTGAAGGAGAGTAACTCAAATGGAATAGGAGGAGAGTAAAAAGACAATGTGTGCCACTTGGAAGCAGCTTCCATACACTCTATGACAACAAATGGTGGAAGATTCTATGAAAATTTTGGCAAATTTAGGCCTGAATACAGATCTATGAAAATTATGACATGACAGGGATAAAAATATCCACCAAGAGGGTGCATCTAGGATTTATAGGCAACCATTCGAATTGGGGAAAGAATTGGAACATGAAGGGGAAGGCAATTGTCATAGGAGTTACTAAACCACTAGGATGAGTTGAAGGGATCATATGGAGGGAAATTATAGCTTAGGAGGCCTCATGAATTTAATAAAAGGATGTCTTAATACAGGATAATGGATTTTTATCATTTTTTAATTTTCCTTTGGAATTTTGGAGAGATTTTTCTTGTACATTGCACAGTGAGTGTTCACTCTCCCTGCTTGTAAACCAATTTCGAAGGAGTTGGATTCATTTCCAAGTTGGTTGATGGAGAGGCCATACATACCTATCATTAGATATGAATGAAGGTATTTTAGTTTCATTTTGAAGTACAATATAGTTTTAGTCTCATATACCCCCCCTCCTCTCATTCCTACTTCACTATTCCCCATACTATCATGTGATGGTGCACTTGTTGGAGTGGTTCCTGTGCTTGGATGAGTCTATTTGATTACCAATATTGGGTATATGATTTTTTTATCTATAATATTATGTCCATATTCTCTGTAAATCAAAATATCATAAATACATGAGTAAAAGGATTGCATTCCCATGCTCTTGAATAACTAGTTTTCATGTATTTTCCTTCCATTTCTAAAGAGTTGCATATCAGAATTGTATGAGATATTTTACCTAATTTTTTATGATTTTGGGGAAATAATATTTATTTTGTATATGGTATCCATATTTCATGTCTTGATCTGAACCATTAACTCTACTTTTCATATGTAGAAATCGAGCTAGTTATGTAAATTTCCTCTAAGTAATTTCCCTGAAAATGGTCATATGAATGTTGCACATTATAATCAGTTTCAAGGATAATAACCATGTGTAATGGAAGATATTATTGTTTTATATTAATCCCCATTCTCTATTCACAAATTTAGGAAGGTTTTACTTGATTTGGGAATCCAATTCGTCCCACACCCTAGGGGGAACTTGACCACAATATCCTAGGAAATTTTCACTTTTTGTCATTAGCTAGAAAATAAGTTTCAAAAACATAATGTATGGTAAAAAAATGTTCAAAGGTCACCTTGGTATGTAATAAGGCTCACCAAACCATTTCATTTCATATTCGGTACCATTTGGAGTCATTTGGAAACCTCCATAGTCATGAGTAATTAAGCCCGAATTTTCTCCAATTGTGTTGTTCTCCTGAAATTCCAAGAAGTGTTATTACATTTACTAACATTTTATCACTAAACCTTGAATGAATGGTCATGATTTCATGATCAAATATGTATTATTCAATATCATTCGTTCACACGGTCACCCCCTTGCATAAGCTACAATTAACTCCTTTCTATAGTGAATGGACACAATGTAATGATTAAAGTTGAATGATTTAATCTTATTCGTTTATGCAATCACCCATTAATATAAGGTATGAGCATCTCATTTTGTGTGAATGGTCATGAACTAATGATCAAAGGTGTAAGATTAAATATTCAATGTTGGGGAGGAACCACTTGAGATAAGGAACAAGAATATGCATGCATGCAAACGACTCAAATTTAAAGATATGACTTGCTTGATTTAATATTGGCCATCCATATCATGCAATGATCCATGTCTATCCAACATGTCTTCCACTCGTTCAATTCACCCCTTCTAGTCCTGTTACTTATACACAAATTCCACATATATGATCCATGTCATACTCTCTCTCCACATGGCACCTCAACTTCATCCCTCCTTCCACATGGATCTAGTGGGGCCCACATCATGTTAGGATTATTAAGTAATACTCCTCCACAATAGTATTTTGTCAGTTTCCTAGCTTAGGATGATGTTTTCATTTCATTAGTGGCATGGAGAAGTTATATGGGGCCCACCTACCACCTTATGTTCCCTCATGCATCATTCTAGGATCTCCATAGACCAATCCATAGATTTTAGGAGCCCACTATGAGTTACGAGAGTTCACTAGTAGATAATGAGATATAAGTGACCAAAAAATGACCAAAATCTGCATATAAATGATCACTTTTGATTTCAAGATCATTGGTTGATAATTTTCATTCTCTTATCATGCGACCAAAAATGTGGTCATATTTAGTTTGGTCATTTATAGTTTGTTATTTGGCCATTAATTTGGTCGTATATTTGGTCATTAATCTAGTCATATATTTTGTCATAAATTGGGTCACATATTTAGTCATTAATTGTCACGATTAATGACCAAATATACGACCAAATTAATGACCAAAAATATGCCCAAATGAATGATCACAAAACAACTATAAATGACCAAACTAAATGTGGCCACTTTTTTGTCTCGTGATAAGAGATTGAAAATTAGCCATCAAAACTGGCATTTGGTCGTTCATATGCGAATTTTGGTCATTTGTTTGGTTGCTTATCTCCTATTTGTTGGTCAATTATATCTCATTTTTTGGTCACTAATTTAGTCATTTTTAGTCATTTTATAAGCAAATGTTCACCTATTTCCGTAAAAAGGGTTGGAGGAATCAAACCACCAATCTATTTTTGGTAAGGCAGGTGCTATTCCATTGAGATAGTACCCTTGAAGTCTCTACAATACTTGCATTACTTGATACATGGATATTTCCAACATATAACTAGCATAGATATATCTTAACTCATTTACACTATCATGCATGTAGCCCAATTGTATGGGATGAGAAGAGTTATAAAAATTCAAATAAATAAATAAATATTTCATCAAATTGTTGAAATCCTCTATCTATTACTATAAGCATAATTTAAATTTCATTCAAAGCACAAAAGAAGCCTTGCAAGCTTAACCTTCTCATTTTTTCTCACCACATAAATAACATCAATATTTTATGAAACTATATTTACTATTCTTTATTCTGCTCCACATTTGAAAGTTGATTTTTCATGTCTATATAATAAAAACCTTATATAGATCATAAATTAAAAGGTAGCTTCCTATGCATGACATACATTCATAGGTATACTTCAGACTTGAACAATTGAAATATGGAACCTAGTAAGTTATTACTAGCTATTTCATCTCTCTAATGTTCAAGATAAATAAACAAGAATATGTATGTAATCTTTGCAATTTCTCTTTTTCCTGCAAGTGCAAAATCATTCCCCTATTTATGGATTTGTCCTAAATGATTCTAGGAAGTTGTAAATATCCTTAAAATATTCTATAACTTATATCATGGTTATGTAAATCGTCAAAATGAATATTTACACATGCAAGATATATGAACCCAACTTAATACAGTCACAATAGATTAACATCCAAATTTTTCAGAGTATAGTCAAAATACCAGTAGTCTAAGAATGAGAATAGGGTAAATCCCAGCAACATTCATTGTGCCATATGTGCCAGTGTTCATTGTCGGATGGCTTGCCATCTTGAATTTGATAAAAACAATAGAAGGGTGAAATAATGCAAAGCAACCTAGCATGCATTCCAATTACTAGTTGGTTTAAAAGGAAAACTTTGAGTTTGGAAGCACCAGTTCCGATTGATCATATTTGCATCATTCTTACCTCATTTTTATTTCTAATTCCATGTTCATAAATGATTCTTCAACATTAGTGGCATTCTTTTCCCTCATATTAAGAAAAGGAATCCCCAAAGAATCTACAAAATATTGGGAAAAAAAAAAGAAGAGAAAAAATGATGCCACTCAGAAAGAGAGTTAATGAGATATTTCTTTCCACAAATCACATTTTGGAATAATACCAACATAATTAAAACCATGACAAAACAATACTAGAAAAAAAATAGTATCACTATAACTAGACAAGATAAGTTTAAAGCATAATTTTCATCTCTTTCAGCTTTAACACTCCTAAAGGTCCCTGTGTTAAAGCTGAAAAAGCATAAAAAGAAAAAAAATAATAGCAGTTGTAAATCACTCAAAGTACAAAGAAAACAAATAAGATAACCTACTAGGAAATTTGAAACCTTCCTTATGCTCGGGAATATTTTTTTAGATCAGATCTTGTCTATTAAGAAACAAGTCACTACATAAACAAAGGACATACTTGAGAGAGAATAAATTCAATTATTGTAGGTTTAGTCAACTATGGTAGCAATCAAGGTAACGCACTCGACAAGTAAAGAAACCCCAATTAATCGAGCAGTAGACCAAGAAACAACAATCCATAAGAAATAAGGTAATGATGACATTCCACAAATAAACCAAAGCTCAGTTTGTAGCCCATACAAAGGCCATGGATTTCTTGAGCATGTTGTGAGTTCTTTGGGGCTATTAGAAGAAACCAAACCCTGTTTGAGTGGAATAAGATATATGATATATTATTTGAGTGTTTGGGCCTGCTTGAAGTGAACCACAACCTTATTGGGGATGGTTGGACTAAGCCGTGACTTGACTAAACTTGCTTGAGCAAGTTGTGAGTTGTTTGGGGCTGCTAGAAGAAACCATGACCATGTTTGAGTGGACTAATATATATGTTTCCTTGTTTGAGTGTTTGGGTGTTCTTGAAGAGAACCGTAACCTTCGTTGGGATGGCTGGAATAAACTATGGCTTTCCTGAACTCACTTGAGAAGGTTGTGAGTTGTTTGGGGTTGCTAGAAGAAACCATAATCATGTTTGAGTGGACTAATATATATGATTCATTGTTTGAGTGTTTGGGTTTTCTTGAAGTGAATTGTGGCCTTCTTGGGGATACCTGGACTGAATTGTGACCTATATGAACTTGCTTGAGCAGGTTGTGAGTTGTTTGGAGTTGCTAGAAGAAACCATAACCCTGTTTGAGTGGACTAAGATCTCTGTTACAGTGTTCAGTGTTTGGGTCTGCTTGAAATGAACTGTGACCTTCTTGGGGATGGCTAGACTAAACCGTGACCTGTCTCAACTTGCTTGAGCAGGCTGTGAGTTGTTTCGAGCTGCTAGAAGAAATCATAACACTATTTGAGTGGACTATTTGAAGATCCTATAAATATATGATTACCCTAAGATGGTTCATAAATAATGGTATTGTTGTACCTTGCTAATCATGTCTATCAAAACTAAGAAACTTCCACTTAATAGGAATAATTTCAACCCGATACTTAGTAATATAAATGTCTTCCAAGTCATGTCATTTACTTGAGATTTAATTTATTAAATATCACATTGCTATATTAGAAAAAAATTGATTCTCCTAAATGGATCACCAGCGTCATTCATGCCACCCTATGGTGATCCTTATCCAAGTTATCCACTTGATTCCTTTTGTACTCTACACAATCCACTAACACCTCGAATGATTTTGATTATGTAGTCTGAGAAATGATATATTTGTAGCATAACAAGATATTCTTAGCTGGAACCATAGCAAATAGAAGTAAAAGGAAGACATAGAATGGTAATATTTCAATACCTTTTTTAAAATGTAAACACATGTAGAGTAGTCATAACTGAAGAAATCATCATTGAAGCCACTAATGAATCTCCCAACTTCAAGCAAGTTGGCATAGCTTCATGTGCTCTAAATTCTACAACAATTGGAGGGTGATATTTGATAGTAGGAGAAATCCATAGATATGGGGGACAAAACCTACACCTAAAATCTCTTTCATATAAAAATTAGAAACCCATAACAATTGCACCCATCAAAGTATTGTTATGATGCCCTAAATTTTTTAATAATCCATTGTAGACCATTGTATTAAGCATTGCCACAATTGTTCTTGGTTGTTCTAGTGTGAATGGAACATATTATAGCAAGTAAATTCAAACTGAAATTATTATAGATGTTACTATATAAAATCATTTCAACTAGAATGCAAACATCCACAATAGATATGATCCAAACAAGATGTAAAATGGAAGAGCTTTAAAAAAAAGTGTTTGAAAAAGGGCATAACATTGAAAAAGACTCTGAAGAAAAGAATATAAGAAAAGAAGGTATTCAAAAATTGAATCCTTGTATACCAGCTTAGAAACACATACACGAGAATTGTTCACCATGCAAAAATTTAAGGCAGAGGAAAATGAAGTAATTAGAAGAAAATCATTTTCAGAGGTTTAACGTCCAATTGAAACTAAGCAGGAGATCTAGGATGTAAGATTTGTTATTACTGACTAATACAAGTGTACAAGAACATATGAAAGTGATGTATACAATTCTAAAACATAATATAGATTAAATGGCAATATAGCGTTGACAATGTTCTCCTCTATACTTTACACTTAAATTGATACAAAATTAGTGAGATTCCCACACTAGTCGTTGTATATATCATGGGTCGGAGTATATAAAGGACTACAGAAATTGAACCCAGATCTAGTAGTTTGTATCAAAACGCATTATAAAATTCTTGCATCCAATGGCTAAAAGGTACATACGAGATGATGAACTTTGTCTTTGGAATAATCCCAATATTAATTACCATAAAAAATGTGGAAAGAGGTTAGGTAGAAAAATCTTTGTTGAGACAAAAAATATAGGCTACTAAAGTTTAGAAAAACTAGAAAAACCAAAACTAACTGTACAACACAATGCAATGGAAAACAAGTTGGAATTTAAGAACATGAATAGTCAACAAAACTCCAAGTCTTCTTGAGAACCAACATTACTCTAAAGCATCATGCCAATACATAGCATAAACTACACCAACAATCTTGACTACTTTGGTGTCCCCAAGTGCTTACATAGTATCTCAATAGATTCATTTCAAAATTTAAAAAAAATGAATTATTAAAAACTGTATTTATCATACCAAATAGTGAATTTTCTGCAACATGTCAATATTCTATCAAAATAAACACATTTTGAATCCATGTCCTAAAGGCCTCTTGTTGAATCATCATCTATCACAGGATTGCTCATGGCTACAATGATAAATTGTCTTGAAAATCAAACAAGTTCTGCAAAAGATATGTTACATAAGTATTACTTGAGCAAGGGTTTTCCAATCCAAACTTCATGAAAATCCTTCGTAGGTTCAATAATAAACCATTCAATAAGACAAATTAATCAATCCTCGTATCGAAATAAAATCATGATGAACATTCTGCACATAATCTGAAATTTCAATCAGGAATATGCCCACGTTGGGAGCAAGGGATATCATCACTTGTGGAGTTCATATAGTAAGAAATCTAGGGAATTGTATATTCAAAAAGCCCCCAACCATTTTCAATACTTGGGATATGTTTGAACCAGCGCTCCAAAGAGACTAGCTTCTTTGCTTCTAACAAAACTTAATGAGGATGTTTGTCTGTACTAGTTGAAACAATAAAAAATCACATATTTTAAGGCCTCCTTCTGAATCATTTGGTTGGAACACCATTGCTTGTGACAACGAAGGTGAAATATATTTAAAATAAGACAAGTGTTGCAATAAGACAAGTTATAGGCATCAACTTTAGTCCAAGCCTTTCCAAGCCCAACTTTGAGAAAAGATTTTGTAGGTTGAGAAATAGACCAATTGATATGACGATTTCATGTCCTTGTATAAAAAATAAGTTTCATTGAACAATCTGCACACAATCTGATTAGGGTGTTGATGTGTATGTAACTTCAGAATGTATTCTTCTATGTATTGTAACCCGATGTTTATTCTGGGATGCTTCTATTATGTATTTGAGTCATGTGGTCATGCCCCGATGTTCCGATCGGGAGGATTAATAAT